>CAAKHB010004047.1:4187-14844 GCA_901007665.1 Aeoliscus strigatus
CCACACACACACACACACACACACACACACACACACACACACACACACACACACACACACACACACACACACACACACACACACACACACTCACACACACACACTCACACAGATCCTGCAGCGGCAATTCCAAACCGTCTTTGACACACCGGGGAGTCTGCTCTTCAGTCACCTCAGAATCGGGGGGGGGGGCACTTCAGGAAAACACTTCAGGCTCTGCGTCATAGAGGGTCCGGCTAAGGGAGACCCCTCTGAGTGGTGGTAACTTTTCAACCTACACACGTATTTTCTTCAAGCGTTTCATTTCTGAAATCTCTGAAGAAAAAGAGAGGAACGAAGCTCAGAGATTCTCCACCACATGTGGGATGTGTTGACTTTTCCAAAGAATAAAACACAGACAAGACGCCCGTCTGTGGTCAAATGTAATAGAAACACTCTAAGAGGGCTTCCACACCTCCCTGGTTCGGTCGGGACTTTCATCCGTTTGATCCGAACCACATTGACAGATATGAAATCTCCCTCCAACCATGATTCGGACCAGAGAACCAACATTTTGGACTTCTGCAGTGGACAAGCTGATTTTGATGGTCACAACTTTCACAGGAAGTTACGTCCGTCAGCCTGCACACGAAGACCAAATACTGCTATGGCGCATAGCCATGGTCCACAGCGTGGCTGGCAGTCGTCTTCTCCTTTCCTCGTGACCAGGACACTGATCCAATCCCAGACAATCAAACGAGGTTCCATATTGTCCAGGACGTAGCTGCTGCCGGCACTTAGGACATAACAGGTCGTCGTCACCCTGTGTTTATTCATTAGCCTGCTTTGTTTACTAAAAACCAACAGGCTAATCTGAGCGCTTGGTCTGGACCTTGGTTCTGGCTTTTAGGGGTTAAAGCCCCCTCTGACAAACAAATAGATAGGTAAGTCAGGGGGTAACAGTAACACACACACACACACACACACACACACACACACACAGAGCGGCGGTCTGCTCGTCTAAACTCTTGAAGGACAATCAGACACCAAACTGGCGTTGGTGTTGTGATGAACTGCTCCTGGAAGCAATCATGTGCATTTACATCATCCCGTGACATTTGCCTTGTACGCTCACACACACACACACACACACACACACACACACACACACTAACATTGCAGGGCATCTCGTCTGTGTAGGGTTTTTGAGCGCAGCTGTTATGTGTGTGTGTGTGTGTGTGTGTGTGTGTGTGTGTGTGTGTGTGTGTGTGTGTGTGTGTGCACGCACAAGGAATTAAATATCCTTCCCTGACATTTAGCTCCACTGTCCACATGGCGCTCTGCAGGAAGAGGCAACGAGGGAATGCCAATCTTAAATCCTGCAACATATTATTTTTTCAGTGTGTGTGTGTGTGTATCGGTTTTGTGCAACCATGTCAGAATTGGAATACGCCGTTATTAAGGGGTGTGTGGTGGTGGTGGTGTCGGGGGGGGTCGGCCTGTCGCTCACGTGTCTCCAGAGGGTGAGGAGAGCAGACACCATATAGGATGGAGAGGGGGAGAGAGGCACATTAAGAGGGGAGAAACAGGGAGAGGCAGATCTAATGAAGGAGGGGGAGACGGAGCAGAAAGCGTCGAGGCACCCATTGTACCGCCGTAAAGACGAGCTAGTGGCCGCGCAACTTGAAGATTGCCATTAAACTTCCCCCTTCTTGGTGTTTATGGTCGGCTTTGTGTGTCAGAGGAGGAAGGGATCGTAAAAGTGAGGCTTTGTCTGACTGCCATCGATTTATTCCCTTCGTTAGGGCGATGACGCCGCCTGCTTATGATGTCCTCGCACGGACTGTAATTACAGAGTACTTCTGTCTTTATT
Source organism: Aeoliscus strigatus (assembly GCA_901007665.1). Lineage (NCBI taxonomy): Eukaryota > Metazoa > Chordata > Actinopteri > Syngnathiformes > Centriscidae > Aeoliscus > Aeoliscus strigatus. The sequence goes on from CAAKHB010004047.1 coordinate 6,040, forward strand.
GATGTCACTTTGTTAGTTTAATTACATTATATTGGGTTTTAGAGTCACGGCAAGAGCAAAGCTGTGATGTAGGGCAAAAATCGTCAACGGAACATCCTCTTTTGAAGACGTCTGGGGCAAAGAGTCAAGAGATAATTATTTCACAGACAGACCTGATCTGAAACAGACCCTGTGCATCTCCACATCTACAGAGGCAAAGAGAAGGTAATCTGAAATTTAATGACTATTCTGGCTGTTACTGCCAAAGTCAGAGGGAGGAGGCTGTGATGAGGCCTTAATGGAAATGAAACACCTGGGTTCAACCTTGAGAGCGACTGTTTACGTGCCCGGTCCCCAGGTGCCGGGGTTGACTGAGAGTCACGCGGTATGAGAACCCTTGTTATGTGTGTGTGTCAGTGTGTGAGCACAAACGTGTGTGTGGATGTATGCCGGGATGGGACCCAGGAGGAAGCGGTGCCATGTGAAGGTGACCCTTGAAGGGAAGAGCAGGAGGGAGAGGCCACCTGCTTGCTCGCGGTGGCAAAACGAGGGTGACAGCCATCCACCTGTCTGAGAACACACTCATTCTAGACCCCATCTGCCTGCCCCCTTTGGGACACCTCCCTCCCCACGGGACCCTGTGACCCTCGCTGTCGTCTACTTGACCAGGCCTCCTGTCCAATGTCCCGAGCGGCCAGCTGAAACTGCCACCGCTCACCTGCGACCGCGGGCCGTTCGGGAGCACTGTAAAAAAGTACAATACATCGGGGGCCTTGTGGCAAACGTTGGCAGTTCTTACTCGCTTTCTCCTTTTCTAGTTTCAAAGTGATACGGGCCCCTAGGCTTCACGTGTCAGCCAGCGCTACGAGTCTCTTGGCAGGGCCGAGTCATCGCAGGTGGCCGACGGGGAAGCTGCCTTTATTCGCTGCCTCGTCTCTCCTCTAGGAAAACCCATCACGCTGTCCTGTAGCAGAGATAATCGCTGGACAACAACAGAGCAATTTGGCAGCTCAAACAACGGTCACATGCAGCACACACACACACACACACATCTCTCAGCTGACTGTGAGTGTGTCTCACCACCGTACACCAAAACACACTCTCCTGCCAACCGATCCGCCTCGTGGGTCTATTTCTTTATTCAGGCCCGTCTGGCTGCAGTCTCCCATCGCTACAGACCCGGAGCCTCGAACAACGGCTCTGTGTGCACACATCACTGAGTCGGACCGATGTGGGGAAAGACCCCCCCAGACTTCTGACATCGCCCCTGATCTTCGGCTGTCCTCCAGGGCCGATGGAACTCCCACACGCTATAAGAAGCGATTCAACCCTTTAACACTGACAGCTAGCACACTTTGGAGTACCGTAATGACTGTTTGAATACTTCTACCTCTCCTTCTCCTAGTTCCTTCTTCACCAGGAGAACTGAGACACTTCTCCGTTTTCAGTAACCGTTCCACGTTTTCTGAAATAGTGCAAACAGTCATGTAATTAGGGTACTCCAAAGTACGCTAGCTTGAATGTAGCACTGGGGACTGATCACAGTGTCCACCTGAGTCATTGTCTCTCCTTCTTTGTCTCTTCCTGAGCTTTCTTGCTCATTTCCCTGTTTGAAGTTTTTCCTGATTGAGAGTCGATGGTCAGCAGGCGTTGTTTTAGTTTAATAGTTTAACTTCATTGAAGTGATGTGTTGTTAAGAGTGGGTTCCAATTGCTGTCCAAGTTGTTTTCCAGGCTGCAGACATAAATTTTGCCTCCTTACCAGGGACATCTGACCTGTAACTCAGGCAAAGAGAAAGTTTTCTGTTCCTCTCCAGAAATGTGTGCATCCACACAAATCCGGTGAATATGCTGTCGTACATCCTCCATGCCTGTAGGTGGAGTTGTAACGCCGCAACAGGAATACACGCAGGAGAAACGGTGTCGTCTTCACAATGTTTCACTCTGGAACCCTGTGAAAAACTGCACATCCAAACCCCCTTTTCCCAAACTCCTCTCCAGCACTGCTCCCTCAGAAGGGAAGACTTTTTCCCACACCTGCCTTCTTGGGAGCAGGCCCAACCCATAACCGCTCCCACCTCATTAACTGACGTGCTCTGCAGCGGCTCTCGAGCAGAGCCTCAGTGCATGGAGAGTGTAGCAGAAGCAGATTACTGCCTTTCAACCATTCCTTGTCCCAGTCCAGTGCGCGTTTCCACGTTAACCACACACCCACAAAGCATTTCCGCAACCCCGTCAGTCACCCACCCAGAACTTGGACATAAAAATTCTTTATTCCAACCGGCAAACCCTGTCTCCGTGTTTCCCTCCATACCTCGTCTCCTGACCGACTACACTCACTACACTCACTCCACCCCAGCTAGCATTGCCCATAGTTTCTTTAAACCCGTTTTATTGTTGAATTTCCATTTTTCACCGGCCGTACATGTTCAATTGACTGTCAGTTGTTCATATATTCCCTGTTGAGTCACGGTAAGCGTGTGCCTTTCTGGGTAGAACTAAGAATGCAGAGATGACCCTTGTCGTTTCTCTACCGCCTTTCTCTGCGTCTGTCAACCAAACACTTGTTATGCACATGGCGTTAACTACCACCGATCAGGTGGTTCTTCACTAGAAGTGATTTCAAAATAAAAGACAAAAATAGGTTTGACTGGGCGGACTGTGGACAGCCTGCGGACCTCAAATTCAGAATTCAAGATGGCGTCAGCTGTAGTAACTGTGTTTTTACTGTGTTTGTATCACTTTTGTTCATTTGCTTTCCAGCGTGTACGTGCAGGTGAATTCTAATTCTTAGCTGCCAGCCACAACAAGCCGACAGGTGACCCTAATCACACTCTGTAAGGGATTTGAAAGGCTTCGGATCCGATATGCAGATGTAAAAGTGGATTAGACTCTGATAAGATGCTATCAGACCCCCCCTCCCACTCCCCCATTACACAGACGGCAGTCTTGTGTAGAGTTTTTGCTGTGGGTCAATCCCTCTGTTAGCCTCCATCTGCAGATCTACATGCCTGATTAAGGGGAGATAAACAAATAAGTCATTGCTAATCACAGAACGCTCCCCCGCAGCAACAGCTTTCATATGAATGGGACAGTGATGGGCGGTAATATGTCAGGGGAGCGGGGCGGCTGTAGAGCATCGGCTCACCTTTGACCTTTCCCATATAAAATGTCATCATTTCCTCCTCTGAGACATTTGTGTGAAACTGAATATGAACCAGCGTGCAGATTTTTGAGTTATGTCCCAAAAAGGCGTTGGGTGATCGCACGGCGTCGCTCACGTGACCTTGAACTTTGATGAAGTGGGCGTTGGTGTCAGACGTAATGAAATTCTGTCCAGGTGCGCATGAGATATTGCGCTCACGAGAATGAGACGGACACAAGGTCGTGGAGATCTTTGACCATCAGACTCTGATCGGTTAATCCTCCGCTGGATGTTTATGGCAAATGTGAAGAAACTCCAGCTGCAGAAAGCAGCTGCTGCAGAATCCCATGAATTATCCAAAGTCTGTCAAAGGATTAAAGGACCTTTGGGAGGATTTGGAGAACGTTCTTCCTGACGGGTCCAGCTCTCAGGTCTTTACTTGCTGTTTGTGAAAGATCGGATAATAAAACACTGAATGATCTGGTTTCCTCCACATAGCAACAACTCCTGCAGCCACTCGGCTTTTTTAAGTTCAGACTGACAACTTTGTTCTTTTTACTTTTTTAAACTAACGATCTGTAAATTTCTCACAATGCGCCGTAACTTCTATTAGATATATTTTCTTCTTTGGGCCTGCGTCCATTTTCTGTCTTTTATGATCGTTTTTATTGTAGTTAAATGTCCTTTTATGAGCTGTGAATGGGTAATGTCAAGCACTTTAAACTGTTGAACTTGCTGAAATGGGCAACACAGATCAACTCCCTTTGCCTGAGATGACCTGGTCCTAGTCATGTGGTCTCATCATGGTCTTAGTGACCTTTGACCTTTGTGGTTCCGCTCTGGTGTGTGTGAAGGGGCTTTCACACCTAAAAGTCCAAACCACGGTGACGGGCAAAACGGTTCTTTTATCTGAACTGAATAACCAGAATCTGTTCAGTAAAAAGATTTGTTTAAAAGATTCGTTCACTGAATCTCTGAGAGGGTGTGGTGTGTTGATGTTTCCATCATATTGATAATATTTCACCAAACCTTGGATTGAATAATCAAATAAATGTGAGTTTGGTTCATTGGTTTAATGTTAAAGATGCTCTGCCTCATGATGTAATGTTGTAACTATCTCGTGGTGTTCAGATACAGTCAGGTTCTGTCAGACGACTCATCGGTGGGGAACGAACCAATCGCCCACCCCAGTTCACTGGGCTGACCTGTGAAACCAACAACTCCTCTCAGTAAGTGACGCAGCTTGTTCACGCAAAAGATTTGTCCTTTGGGAACGAATCGTTTGAGAACGAACACGCCTGTCCTCATCGCCGACGTCTGCTGGACACCGATTGGCTGGAAGGAGGCGAGGGTACGCCACACTCAAACTAGCTAGTTAGCACTGTCGACCACTTAGCCAAGAAAGCTAATGAGTAGACGCATGTTGACAACGATGACAAACGTCCTGGACGATGTAGATCTTCGACTGGATCAACGTCCTCCTGGTCACGGGGAAGGTTTTTCCAGAAGACGACTGCTGGCTATGCCGGGGACCGCGGCTCGACACCACAGCTGTGATTCTTCTTCGTATCCGACGAGCGGAACTTCCTGGTAAAGGACAGAGAGTCCAGACTAGTTTGGTTCCAGTTTGGTCCGGACCTCTTTTGGTTCGCTGTGACCTTTGACCTTTAGAATGACACCAAACCCGGCGGTGTCCGGGTGTTTCCGAGCTGTCAGGCTCAGAAACGAGACGGACCGACGTGCTGAGAAGGCGGCGGGTAAAGGGTGAGAGGGGGAAGGTTGCTCTCATTATTCTTCTCCTCTCTCCCTCCGGGCGGGGGCGACCCCGGCCCCGCCGCCCTCTGCCTCGCTCACCACTAATCATTTGGTTTTAATCACCGGGCTATTCTCCCCCTTGGCCCCTCCCCCCTCCTCCTGCCCTCCTGAGCGCCCTCGCCTTCGCCAGGGTCCAGATAATTGTATTCTAATTGGCCGTCGCCTGATCTGCCTCATTGGCCTCGTCTGTGCGTCCGTCCGTCCGTCCGTCCCGTCTCTGTTCCGCTGCTCGTCCTTGCTGTTCTCCCCCCGTCTCCCTCCCTCTCTCCCCTCACAACTTCCTCCGCCTCGTCTCTCTTTCACCTCTAATTTTTCTTTCCACCCATGTGCTGCCACGCCGGCCCCCTCCCTCTATCTTTCATGTTGTTCATTGACACCACAGTTGCGTGAGTGTTTTCCAATCTGTGTTCTCCCGTTGCCGCTGACCTCCACTCGCGGCAGACAAAACAAATAGCTTTGATGTTGTCTGCCAACAAACAGCTCCGTGTGACTGCCTTGATCCACATACAATGGCATGAAAGAGAAATGAGAAGCAGTTCGATTAACGGGACCTGATGGCTGAAGTCTGACGTTCTCCCCCTTTTTTTTTTTAGACAGACGGAAAAAATGTGCGCACGCTGCACAGAGAACAAAGGCTGGAGGACAAAATGAATCAGAATGAAAGAGGCAATGGGGGATCCAGCAGAACCAGACAACACTCACTGGAAGCCGTTTTTACTTCATCGGACGTCATCTGCTCTTACAATGATCCAGCAGCAATTACGGTAATCGGGAGCAGAGACGTCGGTCCGTCGCTTCGTCCGGATGTCAAGAAATCTAAAACGGAGAGGCCCCTTCTTTACAACCCGCACACGGAATGTTAATAGCCGCTGGCTAACCGGCACGTTTACACGGCGCGAGAGCAGCCGAAGCTCATCACGGCGGACTTCATCACAAAAAGAAAACAAACAAACAAACAAACAAAAAAAAGCAGATGGAAATCCAGCGTTTAAATCACACCACACAAATCCTCCACTTTCCTTCTTTTCTCCTTCGGATCAACAGCTCCAATAAATTTTCATTACACCTGTGTGAAGCGCTTCAAATAGAGCCACAGAAGCAGAAACTAATTACTTTCTAATTTATTGACTAATGGCCACAGCCCTGGGAGACAGCTGCAATTGTTCTAACAGTCCTGCTGCTCCGACTGCACTCAGGTCCACTTTAGAATCATAACCAACATCATTTATCATTACAAGCACATTAAATTGAACCATATAGACCATAACAGTGGTAATTTATATCATTTTGTTGTTAGGGATGCTTTTCCCTCCCCCGTCTTGAAAGCCTGCTCTGTTTTCCACGGGATTCTTCTCGAGTATGTGACAGATTCACTTTGTTCTTCAAAGAACTCTTTTGTTTTATGCCTCATTCGCCATGTGTTGGAGCTGAAAGCGAAGCGGAAATCAAAATGGGTGTCCTTTTTGGGGCGCTTTCTTTCTTTCTTTTTTTTACCTAAATTTTTCCGGTGTCACACACAACGGCATGTTACGTGCACGGGCCATGATCAAAGCAGAGGACACGCTGGAAGTCCACAGCACGTTGTCAGCCAGATTCTGCACAGAGAATATATCAGTTCAGCAGATGTCTTTACCCCACACGGCATCCCAGGGCCTTCCAGGGTGTCTACGTCCAGAACATCAACCAGTGACGGTGTTAAAACGACGTTATTTTTGTTCACTAAGGGGTCATCTGACTATTGTTACAACGCCGTTACTGATGTGTTGACCTGAATCGAGTCACTGAGAGAAAAGGTTTGGTCACTTAGTTCAGCAGTGAACTGCTGCAGCTGAACCTGAGTCGTGGTTTGTTCCCTGCGAATGAGTCGACTGACACGAATCACTCACTGAAAATGACACTTGCAAACTTTGCAATGTTGTCGCTGTATTTATTGTGCATTTAGACTCTCGTGACTCTTTTTCAAAACGGCGACTTTTTTGAGTGACGCATCAGTTCTGGCTCAGTGGTTGTGGTGTGGTTGGCTGCCTCCCTGTTCAGAATGAACGTTAACGTTTTTGAGTTTTTATTTGTACAATCAAAAGGTTCTACGCAACTAACTGTCATTTATTTCAATGTTTACTGATATGTTGCACTCATTAATAATGATAATAATAATAATTAGTATGATTATCATGATGTTAATACCATGATTCCTGCTGTCCATTGGGGGGTCCATGCAAACATGTATTAGTACTGGGGTGACATGACAATGTGACATCCTGTGATGTGAGTGTGGTGGAAGCGCCCCGCTCCACTCGTTCTCCCTCATCGCCAGGGGTTTAATGACTGACGTTCTGAAAGGAAAAGTATGAGGTAGCAGTTTCCTCTGATGTCATTAAGATGGAGGACCCCTGCGGCCATGCAGACTCATTATGTAAGTAGCGATTTGCATTGACCTTGCTGGCCACTGGAATACCAAACAGGTGTTTGTACGTCCCTCGTCACAACCGCCATTAACATGCGTCGCTACATGCGTCTGGAGTGACCGCTTGTAACCGCGTGGCGGTTCTTCCATGACCTGTATGCAAACAGACTGACGGTTGTTTCTGTTTGCAAAGAGCAGGTGTGTTTGTTCTCCGCTGCAGAGGCAGCGATGGACGTGTTGAACATGACGGAGGAGCTGTCGATGCATTTAGAACAAAATTCCTGGCTGTGTAATGCAGGAATATACATGTGCAACAATGATCTATTTTATCCATTTCTGTACGGCTACAATGAGGGAACAGTCAGTATCTTCCTTCGTTATTGTTTATTTATCATTTATTTTTATTTATTTAAAGCTTCGTCACAGTTACTATTTCAGCTGGTGCAATATATTTATATTTATATTTATATTTATATTTATATTTATATTTATATTTATATTTATATTTATATTTATATTTATATTTAGTTGAGAGTGGAGCCTTGACCAGGTTCATCGTCTTTTCTGCTCATGCTTTTCTTCTTTATTTTGTCTTTTTTTGTGTTTTTCTAATGTGCAACTTTAAACGTCCACGCTGGGTAATGTACAATATGTGTGTGTTTGTGTGTGTGCATGAGTGTGTGTATTCTGTAGCATGTGTAAAATGTGCAAAACCAACATTTTGCACATTTTTAACACCTGATGGTTGTACTTTCTTTTCATATGGGGTGTGTTGTCTATGCAGCAGTTCACAACTCATTCCTCCTGAGGGACCTTGGCTTTATGAAGTCAAAGGGTCTTAGCACACACATTTCAATCTAACAACACTAAAGAATTAGCTACGAGAGGAGCTCCGATAGTCGAAAACAAATACAAATACAATCTGAAGGATCTGACGCTGAGCCGAGTAGGGAACGTGGAAAGTAACGGTGTGTGTCTGTGGGCGGGATCATTTCCACCTCGCTGTGCACATTTACCCCTCTAAAACATCATCAACCATTGTCAAAAACACACACAAACTATGGGATCCAACTGTCGTTTTAAAGCTCCGGCAGCGTCACGCACCTTCGTTACACACAGCTTTACTTTAAGTTCTTATTCTTATTCATGACGCCACAGTCTGACACGCATAAATCTGAGATATTAAGTTGGTGCCTCTTCTTCTTTGAATAAACACACTGTGTTTACACACACATTGTGCTTGACTTTGTGTGTAGTGTTCTTTGTTATTTCACACACACACACACACACACACACACACACACACACACACACACACACACACACACACACACACACACACACACACACACACATCCAGTCAGTTGGGTGCCCGGAACACAACTGCAATGCTTCAGTTTCAAGAACAAATTAAAGTTGAATTATTTTAGGTTATTTCCATCAAATATGTACTCTACTGCTGA
>CAAKHB010004048.1:13440-25208 GCA_901007665.1 Aeoliscus strigatus
GGTCTCTCTCCCTGGCTGCCCCCCCCCCCCCCCACGAACACACCTCCATTGTTGTCATTGTCAGAGTCACCTGAAAGTTGTTGGGTCACTGAGTGATTGGAACACCATGTATCTGAATGGGTGTTTATCCTCCTGGGAAGAAACATTGTAAGTGACGGATAAATTTGCCCCCCCTCCCTTGGGCCCGCTCTTAGGCCCCCTCCTCTGTTGAGAGAAGGTTTTTCTAATTTAACATAAATAGCCACTTTAAACCACCCACCTCTCCCAGACCATCAGTCTTCCCTGGCCAAGATGTGAACACTGTCATTGTCCAACTTGTGCCGGGGTGTTTTGTCCTTGGAGTGGACAAGTTTCTGCCTGAGGGTGCTGCTGGGAAAATCCTCCTTAGTTTACCGGCTACACCGGAGACATATGGGACGACAACACCCTTCCTCTAAGACGCTGTTGTCCTCTGTTGGTAACCTTTGGTGATGGCCCAGTTGGGGTACCCACAGCTCCCGAGAGCCTCTCTGACACGGGTTTTCTCTTTGACCTTTCCCTCTGACCTTGTAGGAACATTCTGTGCCCTGTGTGGATGGTGGGAGTCAAAGAGGAGGTACAGGTACACCTCAGTGTTGTGGTTCCTGTCCTCTTCTATCTCAACAAGCGGTTCCCGCTGACCTCCTCATGCGTAAACTTCATTTTGGGGTCCACTTCACTTGTACTTGCCGTACTTGCTGCTTACGGTTTCAGACTCAAAATGATCGTTGAAAACATCTTATGTATTCAAGTGAACCATCTCTCATTCTTTTCGCATTCCTGTTGCTATCTGATGCTGCGTTGTGCACATTCATCTTGTATTTCTGTCGTCATGACACAGTCCTGTTTGCCGCAGACATCCTGCTCAGACACTCTGAGGTGAGCTGTTCCAGGCAGAATCTTCTCTCCAGCTCACCGTTTATCTGATGTAACAGTCTCTTAATAGCCACTTCTGAGGAATTCTTCACTGGATATCGCACGGCGCTGAGAATCCTCCCCGCCCTCACTCGATCTTTTCGTGAGAAGACGATGCAACTACAGAGTTGCCAGGCCAGAGCAAGCACACGTGAAGCTGCAACAATAACTCGTCGGCAGCTCATCTTACACCCCCGTCTGCGGCACGTAACGAGCGACCGAGGCTCATAAATCATGCCATATTGATGAGCATTTGCAAAACAGGAAGTTCACATTAATGACAATAAAGCAGGTGTTTGCATGTCAACCTTTGCGTGCAAAAATCTGAAGATTACAGAGAATTGCGTGCTTGCAGCAGCAACCTTGCTCTTCCAGTTTAGTTCGTTCCATCCAGCCTGAGTCTCACTCTATTACCCGGCTACAAGCAAGAATGTAAACTACAAAGCATGTTGATGGAAGAAAAAAAAACAACAACACACACACGAGGCAGAAGACGTTTTTATGAATGACAATGCGTTTCGCACGTTTCATTCATAAATCCACCTTGTGTGTCATGCAGGAAGATGCAACCAGTCGACGCTGACGTAGAACCACACAACAGTCTACAATGTGATTCATTGCACTCCCTTACAGACGCTGTCGTGTTGTGAACTGCTGTGCATTCGATGAAGCGGGAGGATTTTCTTTTTTTTTTTTCATTCTGGAAAAGTGCAACTGCAGGTTGAGTCGGTTTCCAATCCAAACACAGAGAGGAAGCGTATGTTCCTCAAGCTTGTAAAAGCTATCTGAGGCTGTCATTCACATCAAAGCTCTGCTGAGACAGAGGTAATCCAGAGTGACAGGTCAGCCTCTCACCTACCAGAGCCATGACAGCACTGCTTCGCACTGAAATCAAAGAAACAAAACACGAGCACACCGTCCTCCTGGGCTTTGTACATCTCACTAGCACCTTGGCAACCGTCGTCCACCCCGAACATTATAACGTAATGGAAACAGCGAAAGAATGGGGCATTTTTTTCAAATTTTGTACCAGCAGGATGAGCCAGAGGACCCTGACTGACTCTGAGCTGGTTCCAGGTCAGAGCCAACGACAACTAACGCTAATTAGAATTCAGTCTGAGTTATTAGAGCATGTGGGTCATGTGTGCCGCCAACTGACACACACACACACACACACACACGAGAGAGAGAAGAGAGAGTGGCGGGTTAACCATACATTGTTTTTAATGTTAGACATTAATGTTACATAATATTATCATTTTCAGGATGAAATGATGCTTTAGTGACGGGCTTATTCTGCTCGGACTCTAAAAAATACTCTAAAAAATAGATGAAAATAACAGATGCAGAACAGTACTGGTACTCACTGACACCAGTACTTTTGATATTTTTGTTAATATACTGTACGTAGATACAGAAGTCATCAACACACAATAAACTACTTTCTTTTCTTTAAAGACAGAAATACCAAATACAAAATTAACATTGAAAGGCTTTTTTTCCTCGACACTTTACGAGCGGCGTTTGATCTCCTCGGCAACATGCTGATGCCCCCGGTGAGATGTCCCTGTTCGGTGGCTAAAAGCTTCACAAGGACACAGTGGGTTTATTAAAGCTTAATGAATTTTTGCAGCTTTGTAACTAGACCCTGTCTGAGTTGACAGGACACTTCTCAGGTGATCGTTATCAGAGGGTTCATATTACACGTAACCACATCATGTATTTGTGAAATATAAAATGATGTAGTAATGGCGGTACAATTATTTATGGATGACTTACAGAAGGTCCATTAAAATCTTCATTTCAACTTTAAGACCATTGTGGTACTACACTACTGGTGTTGACAAAACAGTTGACTGCTCAGCCTCCCATGTCCTTCTGATGCTGATTGTCAGACTGATTGTCCATGTGTCCTCAGACCCCCGTGCCACCATTGTCTGTAACATGTTGAGGAGCTGAGACATTCTGACAGTGTTGTGGCAACATGATGAGAACGTCATGCTCCAGAGATTCCTCCCCCGGCTTATTTAGAGCCTTGGTTTTCTGTGTGGGACTGTTTCCTCCCACTCCACAGGGGACCACCTGGGGGTTCTGGGGGTTGTATGTTTAGCGATGGTCCATTGGTGGTGTTCAGGGCCAAACATTTGCTCCTCTCCATACCAACCCAGACCACTGCCAGACTAATAAACTTCAGTCTGACCAGTAAATTCAAGACTAATTCATTATTATTATTATTGTTGTTGTTGTTATTATTATTATCATTATTATTATTATTGTAGTTGTAAGTACTGTAGTACGAGTAGTGCTGACTCATATTGGAACATATGCACAATCATTTCCTCTTTCATTTATGTATGAGCAAACTCTTTACATCCCAAGTAAAACAAATGCCGCAGAACACATCAGAACTCACCGACTCAAGAGTTGAAACACTGAAACAGAATCCTGGCGCTTTGTATTCAATGAAAGTGAAAATCAAAATAAACGGGCACTGTTTCCATTAGGATTCTTTTTTTTTCTAGAACACATATTCAGAGATTGTTTTACAACTTAAATCTTTCTTTTGTTATGTTTGCTGTAAGTGCCTTTCGAAAAACAAATATGGCCTGGAAATGGAAAGGACCAAATAGAATAGAATAGACCAGTGAATGGGATGTTCAGTAATGAGGCGACCTGACGAGAGCTGAGAATAACATTCGCTCAAAAAAGACTCGTCCATGAAGCGGACGCTGGTCGGGTGCCAGATCCAATCAATGTGAGGAGGCGGGTGAGGCGCCTCCCCCGTTTGCACACAGACCCACAGGTCACCATCAGGTGGCAGGGAGGTTTATGAACTCCCTATTCATAGAAACACGTCTTTCCAGTGAAGCAGTTGGAGAGATTCTATTGGTTAATGTACAAAACAGACTAAAGAGTGAAAATCACGCATTTCACACGTTTACATTTTGTTCTATAAGATCATTAAATGGTTCCAAATACTGTAACTACTGCACCTACACATGAAATAGGAGAGTGTAAAGTTATGGCACGGAAAAATCCCATAAACCAGACTTGACCAAAACTTTAAAATGTTAAAATAGAAACACACCCTTGGAATCATGGGTGAGAAACCCTTTGAAAGGCTTGTTCCAATTTTCCAAGTTCTAATGTGTCCTGTAAACACGTATGTGTGTGTGTTCTATGTGTTGTCGTGTGTGGTTGTGTTTGTATCCCTCCGCCCGTCCTTCTGTCAGTAGAATCACATCCATTAAACTAGAAACTGGAATTGTAGGGGAAAAGTAGAGTTCAGTTAATGTTCAAGTGTAAAGCATTTTGTCGGAATTATGACAAACAAGCCTCCAGTGAGCTAAAAGACTGACAACTGATGCTGGAGGATCCACAGAAACGCTGGGGTCATGAACCTCAGAAAAATGAAACTTAAAGCTCCGTCCTCAGTTAAATCGTGCCGATATGGGGATGTAAAATGTCTGTCTGGACAAAGTAATATTACTAATGAGGGCTTTGGTAAAAGATGTTGGAAGTGGGAGGCAGCTCCAGGGAAGAGCAGCAGGTAGGTGAACACAGTAAGTGCAGTACGTGGTGCAACAATTAAAATATAATCTATTTAATAAAGATGTTTCCTGTGTTTATACATTCCTTTTGTGAGTCTTAATTTCTCTCGTTTTCCTCAGTCATTACAACTGAATACACGATTATTAAAACAGATTCACACAAAGACGTCCCCCGTCCCCACTGTCTAATCTCCTGTGTACGTCACTATCTGATGGACTGTGAATACCGTCTCATCAGCAACCACAGACCCAAAGGAAATACCAACCCCCCCTGTGAAACAATCAGCTCAGAACGTTCCAGTTCAAAGTCTGAAAGTCAGAGCTGGGTGTTCTCCAATGGGACGTAGAGGGGAGGGACCTCGTGCTGCTTCCTGCACCAACATTCTCAGACTAAACAGGAACCGAATTTAACTTTTGACTCGTACATGTCACACACAGCGCGCTGTTATTTGTGACATACAGTAGGTGCGGTGAGTTATAGATTTTAGAAACTTCCTGCCATTTCAAACCTTTCCTACATAACTTCTGCGTGCAGAATGATTCGAAATTTGCTCGATGCGTTACAAGAATGAACAACTACAAACGTACCGTCTTCCCTGCTGCTCTGTTGTCTCCTGATGTTCAGTGACCTTTGTCCCGATTCCTCTCGTTCAGTCCTTTGATTGCTGACGATGAAAGCAGAGATCCAGTGTGAAATGCATCCTCTGGTTGATTTAAATCAGACAAACATTCCTCTCCATGGAAATCCATGGATTCCCCCACAGACGGGACAAGCGGGCGTTCATGAGACCGACAAACAGACGGACTTGGACCCAGGCTGCGTCTGGAGCATCCAGGACATGGCAAAGTAGATGATATGTGTTGTGTGAAGATATGGTCAGTGTGTCACTGCAGTTTGATCCTGAACCTCAGTGAAACCTGGAAGAATAAAGGCCGGAACGATCCATACGCTCATCTCCACGCAAAGCACCTCACTGCGTTCAGCGTTCACCTTCTTAGGCACTGAAATGGGATCATCCCACTGTTGTGGCTGAGCATTTTATACACACTTTGTTTTCACATGACTGCCAAAATACATCACAATTTAATGCTCCAGAGGACTGATTTGTTTGGGCCTTTCCAGCCATGGAGACACAAACATGAGACAATAGTCGGTAAAGTGATACAACCACTGAGAGCGCTTGTAGAACCGGGACATCTGACCTCTGTTCACTGCTCATCTCACGGAAAACACCATGATGTCCATGGTTCATGTTGAAACAATCAAACTTACACGTCAGTTTCTTTCACAACAAGATGATCAGGGATATTTTTACCCACCTGCTGCGTTTGTGTCTTTTAGTTCCTTACAACACCTTCGGATATTGTACACTGACGTCTGCTGATTCTGATGTACATTCATTCTGACACCATTCTGTTTGTTTGTAGATCCCTTCAACTCAAAGTAATTCATTGCAACTGTTTGAAAAACTTTGTTGGTCTGTGGGGAATTGCCGGGTGGAAAAAAAAGACGACCGTTCACTTTCACATCCACGTCTACGGGCAATTTGCAGCAGCCGATAAACTTTAGCATGCTTCGGGAGGTGGGAGGAAGCAATGTACTTGTAGTTGGAGTACCGGGAGAGCATGTAAACACTTTTAGAAAAACGTAACCAGGGAGAGAAGATGAACGAATGAACGTAAAATCTTTCCAAACTCCAAAATCAGCACAGAACCGATCGGCAGATCGGCCTCCACTCACAGCTCCATTGAGCTCCAGGGTCCGTCATTATTACTTTCTTCCAAATTTACCAAGGACCAGCCAGAGTAGGGGGGGTTGCCCGGGAGCGGCTTAGCTTCCCTTTCATTGGTGCTTCACCTTTGACCTCTCACAGGGGGGAAGAGGTAAACACAAGGGGGAGGGAGGCACTAAGCCTCAGTGACTTTTAATGACGAACTTGAATGGGTTAGAATCGCAACAGGTCATCACGCTGAGACTCGATAAGATTAAACTTCGTCCGTCAGAGGACTTTTTTTTTTTCTTCGACGCAGTTTTCGTCATTAATTACAGTCGGAGGGGGGCGGTTTATCTTCTGCATCGCATTGGGACTTGTCCTCAGAGGTCTTTTGGAGGCACGAAACAGGCCAAAGATCAGAACCAAAGACTGTTCAGTCTGAGCGGCCCCGTTATCAGCATTCATTCCCACATCTTTCTCTGTTCACTTCTTGCACACAGAATAAAAAAACAAATCCCCACCTCCACCTTCATTAAGCTATTCACGTTCTATTCAATGGCCACTTTCCACAGACTTCTTGTCCATCTCTTTAATTAGGCAAAGAAAAACAAGGACTGACACAAGAGTTAGGAGGGAAGAAGCTTCTTTTTTAGCCGGACTGGATTTGAAAAGCGCAGTCATGCGGCTGAGCACGTAATAAGCTTCTCTGGAGAAGTAACAACAGTTCAATTGGACTTCACAGACCCATAAAAAGGACAATTGGACATGCACTTGGATTCAGAATTCAAGGGGGAAAATGCCCTTTTAGTGTGAGAATGAAGGGCAGACGCCTTCACGGGCTGCTGACTACGCTTTGGCAAGGGCCTCTGTAGCACTGGGGGGGGAAATTAAAAAACAAAACAAAACATAGGGATACCTCAATGAACTCTCAGTTAGTCGGCAAGGTCATTAGTAGTCTTGAAAAATGCTCATTAGCATCTTTCTCATGAACTTCGATGGCACCGAGAAAATGCTGAAATTGCGGCGAGTCGGGGGGCGGGAGGCAGAGAGGCTGTTTCAGGACAGTTTTGCTGTGACCGGGGGTCATTCCGTTGTAATGAGGCGCTCGCGGGCGGACCAAAGCGAAAGGGGTCTGCCCCTGTGCTCAACCCTCTGAGACTCATGGCCAACTCAGATGAGCATGTGGCCCGCTGGTAGTCAAAGCGATCACACGGCGGCAGGTTGATTCATCTGTGATGGAAAGGGATTAACGTGAACGTTCCTGTTGTGTGTATGTTCGTGTTTTGTCTTTTTTTTTTTCTCTGCGCTAGCGCTTTGGGTTTGCAGGATCAACTCACGGGCTCAGATTTTGTTCTTCGATTCTTGAATTCTCTGGATAAATGAGGTCACAGCACCGCAGGGAAAACTCTCATTTCTTTCTTTTGAATAATTTTACTTTGAAACAGAATATATATATATATATAGAATATATATATAGTAGCTGTTTCAACAACTACTATATACGTATGTATATTTCCTCAGTGACATAAATGAATTTGAGAGTAATTATCATGTCAGTTTAAGGTGGTTATTGTCCTAATTGTCTAATCTTCAATAGAGTTTCTAAAAGTCCAACGATGCATGTCTTTCTGTGCATGTGCAATGGTCCATGGCAACAGGAGGAACGCCGGACGAAGGCATTTGGGGAGAGGAGGAAGCACATCTATTGTCCAGCAGGTCAAGGCAGGAGGAACCAGGAACTAGAACACACTGGGAGTCCAGGAGAGAAGAGCAGCTACAATCATGTGGCACGGTGATGTTGCTGTATATCAGTATATTTGTCTTTGACTTCCCTTGAAGCAATGAAATCGTTTTTGGGTGAAATATTGTAGTATTATTCCATCCTTTTATATCTATTTGTATTCTGCCTGGTGATATTTCCCATTTGCTGATACAAAAAAAAGTATTATTATTCATATTTTCCTGCCTCATTTAGAAAATGTTAATTCATTGTTTTCTTCACATCGTTACATACGTCTATTATGACTTTAGTTTGACACTTTCATGTGTATACTATCCATCTTTTCAGTGGGACAAGGGTAAACGTTTGGTGAAGCTTCATCCTGATGATGAAGCACATGTGCGTGACAGCTCTACACCTCTCTGATCGCCCCAGGCAGTCTGTTCCTCTGTTTTCCCCAAAAGTTCACCACATCAGGTCGCTAGAAAAAGACAAGTCGCGTGAGTGCTGTGAGAGCGGCACGTCTCGTCCGGGGTCATGTGAACACTTCCGCAAATTACACAGTGACATAGATTACAGTCACAGCCAGTTTCACTTTGTTTACAGATGAGATGATGAAGTTTGGTCCGAGCTCTGTAACACAAAAACTATGGCAAGAATGTGAGAAATGTTCCTGGAATCACACACGATCACTGATTTTCAAAGCAAGGATTTGACAATGTAACTGTGCCCATGCTGTCTAAGCAAATCATCACCTGGACACACCTTCCTGAGCTCCTCCCTGACCTCCATTTTCACTCACACGCGATGAGCAATTGAGCTGTCAGTCAAGCCAAAAGGGAAACGAGTGTTTGCTAAAAGCGGCTTTTGGTGCCCAAGGCTGTGGCTCCAGTGTGGGCCTGTCAACAACCCCGACTGTCCTTCAGCTCGTTACCTCATGGGACCGACTACCTGGAAGTCCTGCAGCCAAACACTGAAGTAAATATGTTCAAGTGGTAAAGCCAGCAAGCGTATGCACGCACACACACACACACGGTGGTTTATTCAACATGCATCCGACATAAATTTACGTTTCACGGACACAATCACAGAATCGTCACTGATTCCTTCATGATTAATGTTCATTTGTGGGCAAATGGATGGAACACTCATTGGCCACTGATTGAAACAGTAAAAAGTTAAAGCGTTCTGTGTTATTAGGGGACAGTAGAACATTCTTAATTGTATTTGAAAATTTGCTGTTACAAGCAATGAAGTGACCATTTCTGTTGACTCAAATATTCATAAACGTTCATACGTTCATCAAAACATGAACACAATACACAACAAGTACAGAATACTTGAATTTCACTGAGTAATATTGATCCTTGTGTTTCATGTACAAACTACAGTGATAATGTAAATGGAAAAATGGAGATGTAGTTTGGGTTTTTTTTGCTCTATGAAGATAAAAAAAAATTCAAATTTGAATTTTTGAATTTGAAAAGATAATAATGGTAATATGGTAATAATGGTAATAATGATGGTAATAAACCTGGGTGAATTCTACATGTAAATAAAAGATATGATTACACTCAGAATACTTGAAAGAAATTCTTTAGAGTTGAAAAAAAAGCCAACCAGTAACTACGGACCTATTATATTTTGAATATACTGCTGCTAGGGAGTGTCTTATTATATTTATTTTATTTGTTGTCGCTTTCTCTCTTCTTTGGATGAATGCTGCTATGTCAGGTGAACGTTAACGTGTGTATTTATACCGTCTTCCATATCTTGTGGACTACGTATAGAAATTCGCCTCGTGCTAAATCTGGCAAGTTTTACACTGCATCATGTCCAAATAAATATAGACACTAAACTAAACGGAATAGAACAGGAGAAAACAACAAGATATGGAGCACGTGCTTATTTTCTGTGTTGTGCAACAAACATTTTAATACCTGAGCACTATCAGCCTGACTCCCTGTGGAATCATGTACCAGATCTTCCTTAAAACAATACTCTTTGGTAAACGCTTTAGTTCTAGTTGTTCCTCCTTGGCCTCGACCTCTGAGGCATTTCACCAAGATGGACTGAGCCTCCGTCACTGAGAGCTCGATGAGACTGATGGTGTCCGGGTGCATGAGGACAAAAATGACCAGAAACAAACTTGAAGTATTGACTGAAGAAGAATAAAATAAGATAACAACTCACAACAGAAATCAAAAGGCAAAACAAGGACCTGGACTGACACCCCAGGACAGATCTGTTACATTGAGACTGTTGTATATTTACTTGTCTACAGTGTGTTACATACATAAATTCAGCAGCAGAAAAAGATCAGTGTTGATGAGTAACAACTGATAGAAGTAAAACTCAAGTGTCCAAGAGAGGAGTTGTGGAAGGACTTCCTGTGTTCTGTGGTGCATCCGGGTGGAATGAGTGTCTGACTGACTGTGATTGGTCAGCACATTGTGGAGCCTTTGTCCATACCGGCCTTGAATTTAGACAAGGTCCTCCTGTGTGACACCAGCTCCACCTCCACAACCTCACTGGATGAGTGTCTTCCACCTGCTGCCTTGGTCCTCGTTGGATTCAAACAGTTCATGAAGCAGTCGACGGTGACAGTGCGTCACTGCAGCCCTCTGGCTCGTCTCGGCATCACTGGTGATACGTCCGGCGACTGCAGTCATCAGAAAAGGTGTCAGGTTTTTCTATCGACTGATAACAGGACACCATCGTGTGAGGCGTCAGTGGAAGGACAACTGAGTCTGTAAGTGAAATTAGTTCTGATTCATTAATTGGCTTTCATTGACTTTTATTATTATTATATTATATTATATTATATTATATTATATTATATTATATTATATTATATTATATTAACACTGACCAGAAGATGGACAAAAATACTTAAAGAAATACTTTAAAGTGATACTAAAAACTTAAAAACGCAAATTTTCTTTTAAATATTCAGAAATCTTTTTTTTGTCTTATTTTTATTCTTTTCATGATATCGTTCTTTTTATAGAAGCTATGGCAAACACCTGATTAATGGATTTAATACTATTATGCCTTTTTAAAAATTAGATTAAATTAAATTAAATTAAATTAAATTAAATTAAATTAAATTAAATTAAATTAAATAGTAAGCAAACATTAATCATCTTCATACATAACATAAAATAAAATAAAGGTTTTTGGGGGTGAGGGATCCGGGGTTATCTGAGTCACTGTCCGCGGTGCTGAATCCGGATCCCCGAATGTCAGACACAGAAGAACCAAAGAACCTGAACCAATCTGAAGCCTTCAGACAAACCCAGACGGACAAAGAATTACAATCTTGTCCTATTATTGTTTGTTGGAAAGCATCCAGGCCTTCAGGTAGAAGAAGAAGAAGAAAGGTGACAAGAGGATTCATGAACACTGAAACATGTTTGGGACTCACACTGTCCAGACACGGGGTTCTCCTGCTCCCGGTGGATTCACGGTGGATCGCATCTTCACTGGAACAATTAGATAAAACAAATAAAGACAAATAAGAATGAGATAAAAAAAAACAACAACATAGAGAGGGCAGAGGAGAAAGAGAAAGGAAAGAGAAGGAAGGATTGATGGGAGTAAACCGAAGAGGTGGAAACTGAATTGTTTTAATTGAGCATTTATATCATCTTATTCATTGTGTGTGTCTAAAAGGTGGTAGCATGTGACGCAAATACACAAATTCCACTCTTTTGTGTTTTTTTTGTACATTTGTTGTCTTACCGTGTCAGAATGAGAAATGAAACTGACATCAGCCATCACTGTCATTCATTTCTCTGTTGTCGGAGAATTCGTTTGAGAAGCATTCAAGGAATAACCCCCCCCCCA
>CAAKHB010004048.1:29597-40138 GCA_901007665.1 Aeoliscus strigatus
TTTTTTTTTTTTTTTTTTTTTTTTTGACTCATCTAATTGTGTATCACAAATGTGATACAAACTGTTCAGTCTAACACAAATTGAATTGTCACATCATCTGTGATGACGAGCGGGTTGCCCAATGATTGGAGTGCATGTGGACGAACAGCTGCTCGTGATGCTGCATCATCAGTGTGTGAATGTGTTCGCAGCCGGGAACATTGTACAGCACCTTCTGCCAGTAAGTGGGAATGCACGTGTGAAAGATGCAGATGTTTGTCCTGAATGAATCTGTACAGATATCAAATAAAAAAGCTTCTCCGAGGCAATTCCTCGAATAGATTGAGTAGGAAACCAAGGGTCCGTTCTCTAAAGCAGTTTTAGTTTGTTCATCCTGAAATGAATGAAAATTGCAGATTTTTCAATTCTGAAACTGACAGAAATCAAACTCAATGTCTTTAAAGTTTCATGTTTGAATATGGTTAGTGTGAAATACAGTTTTTGGTCATTTACAGATTGACAAACTCAACGTGCTTTCTGGAACGGGCCCCTGGAGTTTTTACGTGATTCCACATTTCTAGTTGATCAGGGTCCATTTTCACAAAGCACAAAGATTTTGCTCACTGAAACGATGAAAGCTGCAGGATTTACTGAAGCCATACGTGACGCTTTGGTTTAATTTCTGTCAAACGTCTCTCTAGTTTGTACTAAACCTGCTCCTGGCAGCGTCACTGTCTCATGAACAACACGTTGCCAGGTGAGGTGGGAACAGAAGGGGAAGCGTTGGGGAGATCCCTTTCCCTGTACGGGCGTTATCTCACCCTGCCAGAACATCCTGTGCTTGAACAGAGAGGTTAGCAAACAGCCAGACAACTATCAGAGCGTGTGACAAATTCAGACACAGCAGATGTTCCCCACCATGCTTTTCACTGGTACAACATAATTTGAAGACTGAACCAAAAACGAGACGTGGGGCAGCAGAGAAAGTATTATCATCTATGACCTGGAAGAAAGAAAGTGAAAGCATCTCCGGTGAAAAGTGGAGTGAAGCTGCAGGATGACCAGTCATCTCACACTGAAACTGAATCCAGTTCAGAATCAGAATAAGAGGGATCATTTCTAAAAAAAACTTTTTAAAAAAAATTCTCATATATTATAAATAACTGATAAATGCTGATAAATGCTGGAAAAAAAAACATAACCTCCTTGGTGGAGGTAACAAGCTCATGCTTTCCATTTCACACATACTCAAAACAAATTTATAGTTTGAAACTGCTGAAGCTCGCGTGTCATTTGAGTTTTCAATGAGTTCTGGTGGGTACAGCCGCGGCCACAATCAGGTGCATTTCACACAGACCATCCCTGATGGAGTTGACAAACAATGACAAACCGTGTCCAGGCAACCTAACGTCATGTATCAGTGGGACAGGCTGAAAACGCTAAAACCATCCCTGCTCTCCTGTGACCCTCACATTCACCAGATGTCTGTAGAAAGTTCTGGACTGTTGCAACCCTGCACAGCTCAGTCCAATGGATGTGAACAAAACGCCTGCGTTAACAAATACACAGTCTATTGGACGGGAAACACTGACGCTGTTCCTGTTGACAGTTTTTGCTGCATATTTATAGTTTCATGTACCTGCAGTTTTCCATCAGCGTGTGACGCTGAGGCTGCTGTAAACATTTAGTTTTGGATCTGGACAAAGCCGAGGTGGTAAAGTCCACATACTAGCACATCTAAAGCTCTCTAATGACCACAAAGTATTTCGCTAATTCACTCTGTGCGCAAAGTAAGAAACCAACATGTTTTGATTTATTAGCAGCTTACGTTCTAGACTAGATGGCTGCAGTTACTTTAAGTCGCTGCGACTGGAAATCAGCTCAGGGAGGAAATAGGAAATGACAAAAATGCTTCTTTGTGGCGAACGTAAGAAAGTAAAGCTCCAAACAGACATGGAGGCCATGAGAGCCGCGGAGACGTTTGTCAGCTGCAAACGCCACAAAGCATCTGTCTTTGACTTTGGAGTGGGCGACTGACAGCCACAGTGTCTAAACACTTACGTAACAGAGTCCTCGAGAGCAGCACGTACAGATGTGACGATAAGATGCAATCACACTCGCATTATATCTGACGCTTGTGGAAATCAGGGAATTCTTTTCATATTTAAGGAAGAAGTGAGGAGCCCGTTCCAGAAGCGGGTTTCGTGGAAAGCTGAAAAAAAAATCGGCAGTTTTCGGTTCTATTTTCATGTAAACTGACAGAAATCAAATCTGTCTGCACTTTTCTTTTACCCTATTTTATTTTATTACCTGTTTTTAGTGCTGTTTATATTTTAGAGGGTTTGTTTTTATCCTTAATATTTCATTTTTATTGTATGTTAAATGTCTGCCACCTGACAATATGATAAATTCTTGGTGTGTGCAATCTTACTTCCGCAAAAAATTTGGATTTTCCGTCATTTCAGGACCCTAGAGTGAAGAACATAAAGTCAGTAGGAAAATGAACTGAAACATGTTTCGACTGGTGGAAGTTTTGGCACAAAACACAGGTTAAAAAATACAATACACATTAGAGGATTGCACAGATTTAATTACACACTGCAATAACCAGTGCACACTGTTTATGACACGGTAAACTATTATCTCCATGTAGTGTTTATGTACTCAGGACCAGGAGGAATATGGTACCTGCTTTGGCATTAAACAAAAACAAATAAAATCAAATACATTCTTTGCGCTGGTATAAAAATCTACAACTTGTATGATGAACCAGATTTAAATCCCATGTACATAATTGAGCAGAAGCACACATAAAACCATCAGAAATGTCATTAAAAATACTAAAACACTAAAGTGGCACTGAACTGATTCTTCGGTCTGATCAGTTCTTATTATTGGTGTAATTTGGGACGGATCTATGTAATCATAGATCCGTCCCATCATGGAGGAGGAACACGACAGAAAAACATCCTACATGAAGTCACCGGAGAATAAACCGCCCCTTTATTTACACGCACAGCAACGAGGCAGTTCATCGCCTTCATCTAATGACCTTATCGGACGTATTTGTCAAGTCATTGCCACACATATGCAGTGTCATGTACTGTCGTGTCTCAGTATCCCCAGGACTGGAGAAGTTATAAAAATAACTGTTTCAATCAAAGTGACAATAAAAAAGAAGAAAGAAGAAAAAGTGGATCACCATATGGACGGGTAAGAAACCTGCAGATAATCCATAAAAAGGTTTGAATGCAGCGTCTAAAATCATCTGTGCACAACCACCGTCACACAAAACACAATTGTCAATTTACTTGTACACCAAGATGGAACAACCGCAACTACGACACATTAGTCCTGTAATAAATCCTCCCCTCGTCCTTCTGTTGTTTTACGGGTCACTATGTGGACAGCCTCCACACTGACCGATAAATGGAATCAATAGCTCTTCCAAACAGATTTAATAAAAGCGGAACATTAGAATGTTAAACGGGCCGATTGTTCTCACTCGTAAACAGTCAAACAATGATGGCGCAGGCTGCCAAACAAGTCAGCCAGCTCATACGCAGCAATTAAGGGCTAATTACGTTGCACAAGGACCCTTTGACTTTGTCCAATAATGACTTTTCGATCGCAGGCTCTTCCAGAGACTCTTTCTCCTGAGCCAGGCTGCGTCATCCAGGGTGGATTTATTGCAGGCTACATGTCGCTATGTCGATTATGCAATGATTTCATCCACATGTGCCTTCCAAACTGTCATTGTAACCCCTCAAAGTTTAACCCTTTGTTTTCCTAACCATTTTACATACTTTGTTGTTGTTGTTTTTTGGATTATCAAGTCAATATATCACAATGCAATTGACACAAATTCCTAACTGCTGCGTTGAGAAATGAGAATTGATTAATTGGCGGCTGCTGAAGACGAGCGTTGGGTCATCGAACATGATTTAAATACCAGATGGAGACAAATATCTGGTCTGTCTAAGTTGTGATTACTGACGTAATGACAGAGTCTCAGGACGTACGTGAATGATGAATGTCATACATTCATCCCCAGGACGGCTGCCAAGACCAACAAGCACCTCTCACAGAAGTCACCATCACACATGGAACATCGTGTGTGTTCAGGTGGGGGGGGGGCGGTGTGATTGCTGTGTACACGTAGCCTGTGGCTGTTACTTCTGATCTGACTGACAGCTTAGTGGGGACAGCAGGAGGTCATCAAGAGGTCGCCGTATTTCAACTTCTTTGTTTGGGTGCACCGCGTTTGAGACACGATGGAACAGGAAGGAACAAAATCCAGCGGCTCAAAGCTGACAAGATGGGAGGAAATGTGTGCCACAAGCTGCCGTACACACAGGTGCTACACGAGTCGCACTGACCGTCATTAATCTCATTTCTACACAAACCGTTTATATGCGACCACGCCACAGACTTAAAAACCATTCTGACAGCTGATCCCTGCCAGTGATGACGATCACTTCTTTCCACTCACAGAGTGAATTGACATGACGGCGGACCAAGACACTCACACTCTCACACACACACACACACACGCGCGCCGTGTAAATACTGGACTGGGTGTCACAGTCCGAGCAGGTCCAGCTCCTTCTGTGCCTCTTCATCCTGGAAATAAGTCATGTATCATTTTCTTTGTGATAAAGTGACAAACAGGTATTGGTATTTGTGTGACCGTTTCTACCTCTTTTGAAACAGAATCCATTGAACAAGCAGCTTCATACATCTTCCTGGCTTTTTCCCTTTGTCCCATGTCTCTGTAGCACTGCACAAATAAAACCACACAAACTTTCAAGACACTCTACTGTTATCCAAGATCTCACAGTTCGGTCCATGACAAAAATCTGATAATGATTTACAAACATGAAGTTCCTGCTACGAACCTTAGCAAGAAACACATAGTTGAGTTTGGAATATTGTGGCTGCAGCTCCTCAACCTGTGTGAAGACACAGTCATACCAGGTGATACTCCAGCGGAATGAATAAAACTTTGAGACAATCAAGAAGACGGTACAGACTTGTCAACAAGCTGTTGACGCATCAGATCAGGAAATTCTTTTGTGTGAGTTGAAAGGAACACGCTGATCTTCGACCCACATCTAATCTAGATACTCTCCAGCACGTAGTCAGGTCCGGCTACTGCTTAGAGGCATTTTCACGTTGCATTCTGTAGTTGTTTTAAGTGCAACAGCCTCGACAAAGGATTCACTCAAGGTCATGAGAAACATGTAACAACTGGCATTTGAAATCAATTTGATGGGGAAGACACACAAGACACGAGGAAGAGGCATGCCCAAAAATATTAGCCAGGGGCAAAATTCATTTCTCGACTATATAAACATTCAAAATGTGGGATCACACATTAAGCCTGTGTAAATACAGAGGGTTTGGTATTTGAGAGGCTGGTACAGGAGAAATTTGGAGGCAGGTTGAAATTGGGTGCGAGACAAACCCTGGGAAGCTCATAGCTCAGAAATGATCAGACAAACATTCAAACCAATCGGGGAGGAGAGGGGGGCAGGAAGCAGGGCTGAAACGTTTCCTGTCACTAAAGCCCTGTTCGGATGGGACTAGTTTCTACGTTGGTACGTGGGGTAAAACTACAAGTGGGAAGGGGTCGGTCCATTCATCGCCGTCCCCTCCTGACGTCACGTGCATAAAACAAGCGTAAAATGACACGAGGGGAAAAAGAGGCTACAATGGTCGTTGCAGAAATCGGACCAGGGAGGAAACAGCAACGTTAACTGAGGTTTCACAGGGACTTGCTGAAAGTTGAGAGCTTGGTCACGAGCCGCCGTGCTTAAAAATCCATTGGAAAAAAAAAAAAACCCTCAAAAGAACACTTTTAAACAGGAAATGAAGAAATAGCTACCTACATACTGTATTTACTGCAGGTCTACTCACACAGGATTCGTCAATCAATCAATCAAGGTAATCTTTACTGACAATCGGATGGGACTAAAATATCTGGCAATTCTGACTTTACCCCAAGTACCTAGGTAAAACTAATCCTGTCTGAATAGGACTATAGTCTGTTAACAAAGTAGATCGTAGCATATCAGCACCTTCAGAAAATTCTTCAGCGCATCCTCAATCGTCGCACTTGGAGGTTCTCCGAATAACGTGGCTGCAACTTTCCTCTCAATCCAGGATAACTGGGCCACCTGCGGTACACACAGCACCAGATCAGATTAAAGTGTTTGTGTCAGTGCTCTGCTGACAACCTGCAGAGTGAATAAACAGTTAATATCACTCTTTCAGGGAGTTGGCGGGAGCACCATGACGCAGACAAAGAACTTGCTGGGTTCTATTGTAGGTAACTGGACATGGTAGTTTGAAGACGTGTCACCACACGTCAGTTATACTAATACTACTTTAAGTACGACTACAATTTAACCCAGCAAGGTACTATGACCTGGACTGACTGACAATTACAACTGACTACAACTACAGTCGTACATTTGATTAGGAGTTTGTTTCTGTCCTGGATTTTGTCTGTTACTGATAAATACACAAGGCCACCACACACACACACACACAGCATTAATGAGGCACTTTATTAGGTGGACTAATACTATATTATGTTTCTTTTCTGCTTCATATTTCTATTTTTGGTACTGTACTTTACTGATGTTTATTTTGTAGGTAAGATAACTTTATGAACCCTTTATGAATTTTTTTGTCTCACCTGCACAATCTGTCTTTTTTGTTTTTGTCATTTTGTTTTTGTAATTTTTTTTACTGCAGAATGAGAAACCATAAGACAAAAAAGTCGCACTCAACTGCAGTCCGCCCCCTTCACTTCCCAACAAACATAACAAACACAAAAAAACCAAAACAAACAAAAAAAAAGGCAGGTGGGGTCAAACATTCAACTGCATTGTTGTTGTTATTGATGTTTTGATACCAACTGTCATGATAATACGTAGAAATAATAATGTAAAAATACTGTGCAAATAAATAAGAGTAGAAACTTCACAGATAGGTCTCACAGGCAGCTCTTTGCTCTTATCGGTGTTCTTCATTCAGGACTGTTTCCAGCCGTGACTGCAATTGTTTCCTCCTTGAGTCCGTTTGTGTGTGCGATCAGGGCAACAACGTGACAACGTCCCTGCTGTCACCATGACGACTGCAGACAGATCAGGGATGGTGAGGCCAAAGTGTCTTGAGTATAATTGGTGATACAGTTATGATACATATTTTCTGTTTTTGTTTTGTTCTAATTTGAGTGTGTGAATTACTCTGTATTGGCAATTATATGTAGGTACCAATGTGTAAAATGAAAAAAAAAAAAGGAAAAACTTACGAGTACGGTTGCTAACGCACTGTGGATTTCATCAGGACGATTTAAGACTGAGTAAAAAGAATCAAAACACGCTATGGCTTCTTCAACATAGCAGCGTAACCTTGTCGTTTCCATGGTCACATATCTCGTGACCACAGGCACACACATCTTTCACAGAGGATGATAATGGCCAGGAGAAGCCTCGGTCAAACATGTAATATTCCTGCCTCACACTATTCATCAGGCCAACATCTAATTGCAGGTGTCGTGTTGCTTTGGCGTCATCAGCGGGGCTTTGAAACAGAGCCGCTCGCTGGACGCAAACAGTAGATCATTGTTGAGCACAAGCAGGCCACAGACAGCCAATAAAACTGTGAAAGCATCAGGTTTACTGCTCCAAGTGTGAACAGTTCCTCTCTCCTACTGACACAGACAGCGTCGGTAGGTGTTATTGGTTGTCTAATAGCAGCTGAAAACTGACACATTAGAGACTTTTACAGATGAGCGTAAGTAAGACGTCACAGACGACATGTCAGCCTCCACTAATGTCATGTTTACGAGTGTGGGGAGACACTTGTCTGCTGGGAGCGTCTCTTACAGCGTAGCACCAGCGCCCCAGCAGGTAGTAGGACAAGGGGTCTTGCGGCTTCAGCTCGATGGCTTTATCCAGGTGATCCTGGGAGGGG
The DNA here is from genome assembly GCA_901007665.1 of Aeoliscus strigatus. Classification (NCBI taxonomy): domain Eukaryota; kingdom Metazoa; phylum Chordata; class Actinopteri; order Syngnathiformes; family Centriscidae; genus Aeoliscus; species Aeoliscus strigatus. The sequence goes on from CAAKHB010004048.1 coordinate 37,563, forward strand.
AGGAAGGCAGACAGACCGATTTTTACCTTTGATTCATGTCACGGCTGTTTTCCACTGCCTTCTGTTCTGACCTGATCAGCCCTGCTTCACCAGCCCACAAGTATTTCACAAACACCTCTTTCACACGCAATCCCACTGAAGGACTACGCACTCCCGCCTGTCACGCACCCTCCCACCTTCTTTTCCATTCTCCACATCCTCTCTCTCTCCTGCACTCCATCTCTTTCTTTCACCTGTCAAGAGTATACAGTGTTTGGGGGAGGGGTGGGTTTGGGGGATAAAATGCTACGTGCTGTTGTTCCACACAGTACTTATGTAACTGACATGCAGTGGGAGTGGCCTCTACGATATCGGTAGCAGTTCTCTAATCCAGAGTGAAGCTCACCGTTCTACATACATTCAACCGGATACACATCATTCTTTCAGTAAAGACTCACAACAAGAACATGAACAGACAAACAGACGTTTGAGAACGACTCACCTTAAAGATATATCCATTCTTGATCTTGTTCTGCATGGTGTCATATTCCGCCATGATTCCACACATGATGGCGTACCTGAGAGCCACAGCACCATTAGTGTTAATGCACCTGCATTAATGTTAAACTCTCTGTGGAAGTCAGCTCGTGAATTACGTCACAGGTTCTTTGGTTTCACAGATTTTCAAAGACTTATCGAATTTACACTGATTTCATGTCTTTTGCACCCAAAAACCTGTTTGCTCCTGACGGAAGACGGCAATGACCATGACCTCCGAGCCTGGAGAACAAAATTAGTGAGTGTGGGAAGTAATTCTATAATTAGTAATTTCATTCCGACACTTTAAGACACATTTATTGATCTAATCTTACAATATTTTTCATATCAGTACTAAAATGTTAAGTTTCTTATACTATGAGATATTGAGTGCAGAACAGCACCAACAACAGGTGCTCGTATGCTACAACTATGATGACCATCACTCAGCCCAAATCCTAGAATGGTCTAGTGTGAAATGTGAGGTGATTTGAGGGCACTTTTAAATGGATGTTGTTTTTTGTTTGTTTGTTTTTTTAAATTGCTCACTGGCTTGAAACCATCGCCAGCTACTTGCTGGCTAACGTCATTAGCTCACGTTCTGTAAGCTTTAAACACAAAGTAAACATGGTTATTTATTTCCAATGAGATAATAATAAATGGTTATCTTGATTTTAAGATTACTCACATTCACTTTTCAAGGATTTTTTGCCTGAATCTGGGATGGTGTGGGGGGAAAAAAGCTCCTGGAGCCACTTAATGTTTTCCTTTTTCATGTAGTCATTCGTCAGAGGTGAAGTAGTGGAACTAAACTAACTGGACTTTTGCCTTTAAACTAAGTTAGATGAGACTGGTCAAATATTCCTTTGAAATATTAATTTCATTTTTGTAAGTGTTATTGTACCTTGTTTTATTCTATTTATTAACTTTATTTCTGTGTGCAGTGTTTATAGTGTTATATTTAATATCTTAATTTTATGTTAAATTCTTGGTATGCACAATATACCTGGATATAAAAGCACTTGTGATTCTGAAACATACATGTGCCTGGAGACAGTAAACTTTTAAACATCTGTCCTGTGCAAGGAATTTGCCACCCCTTAACTTCAGGCATCCATCAAAATGGTCCTGCTACTTGGTAGTGGCGTTAAGCTACTACTTCTTCTCTCACCTACTAATTTCTGTACCGACTTCAGCCAAACAGCAGGCACCAGGAAACAAAGAGTGATTTAAATTGTGGGATGTGCAAGTCAGCATGACGCCTTCTCGGAGAAGAGCGAGGGAGGCTGATCAAAGTCTTTTCACTGCATGTCTGCTTTCATCCTGCTGGTACTCACTGTCAAACACAGCAGAGCAACGTAAACACCTTTTTATATGAAGGAGCAGTGGGTAGAAAGGTCATTTGGAAGCGTTGTCTGACATGGTGGTGCTGATGGTAGATGAGTGTGTGTGTGGTGGTTGGAATGTCAGTGAATTTTTTTTTTTTTTTTTTTTTTTTAGGTATTGGTACTTCCCAAATAGAGAATCACTGTTGGCACTCAGTGTTTTCACGGCATTGGATGACATCACTTAACAAAAATTCAGCTACTGATGAAATGTATATGTTAAAAAAAAGACATAATTATGGGGGTTATAATTGGTTTGACGATCATGCTGATGTATGTCCCACTGTGGGCGCTGTCAAAAACTAATAATGTAGAGTTCAAATAACGTCACTCTTAAGTGACCTGAATTTAAAGTACAAGGCAAACACTGATGATGAATCTGTAACAAAAAAGTGTGTGTTTTCTTAAGGTAGCTCCTGGTGCGGCCGCTGGTTGGCGCGTGAGCGGGGCGCTTTGGAGTGTCACAGGAGTAGAGATGCTATCTATCTATCTGCAGCTGAGCAGCTTGGCTTCTAATAAAAACTGATGTAAGGATTTTAGCAAATCCATCAACACTGGTGAAATAACTGCTCTGCGGAAACTGAGTGAGGAAACTGTCACTTGGCTTCCACAGCATTTCAATCCATTTATGAGCTGCCATCATAGAAGTAAGTGTTGCTCCGAGGTGTAACTGCC
>CAAKHB010004048.1:40158-55625 GCA_901007665.1 Aeoliscus strigatus
CACACACACACACACACACATACACCCACACACACACACACACACACACACACACACACACACACACACACACACACACACACACACACACACACACACACACACACACACACAAACCGACACACACACACAAACCGACACACACACACACACACACACACAGACACACACACACAAAACCAACACACACACACACACACACACACACACACACACACACACACACACACACACACACACACACACACACACACACACACACACACACACACACACACACACACACACACACACACACACACACACACACACACACACACACACAAAAAACTAAATTCCATTAATGATTTCATATCTGCAGTCTTGTTGTCAGAATCTTTGAAAGCCAAAACTGAAAGTGAAACAGAACTGATGACTCAACTCATGGTAAAGAAAAAAAAAAAAAAAGGATTATCCTTGGGTTCTGACTCGTAATAACATTACATTTAACCTGAACCAGGTGATGCAAGTACAATATGAGGAGGTTACAACTTTTGTAACGACTTTTCTGTCTTAATGTTCAAAGTCAGAACAAAGTCATATTCTTTTTCCTCTTAATCACAAAGTAACAATCATACATAATAGAAGTTAAATATAGTTCAGCATACTTTAAAGTGATTATCCTATTTTAATCTTAATGGAACCATCTGAATGTCGCAGCAGAAACTGGGTCCTAACACTTAAAATCTGTGCACCTGTGTCAAGGTCTCCGATTCCTGTTCTTCACTGGATTAAATCTATCTGATATTTTCTGTTTATTCTCCCTCCTCACTTTCTACCTGTTTATCCTCCATGGACAGTTCCAGCATCATCCCACTGATGTGAAACTGTTGGTGATAACTTCCCTATACACCATAACTCTAAGAAGGATTGAGGAGAGCAACCACAGGGGCAGAGGGGAATAATCAGAACTGAACATGAGCATCGCCCAGGTGAGGGCTGTGGGAGATATTGCTCAATATCCAGGGAACCGCAGGACATATTTTCACTCCCCACTGTTTGGTTACCTCCAGTTTTTGACATGCTGGGATTTGGATGAAGTTTATGAAGCAGTATTTAAATTGCACTGTGCCAGTGGCAGAGAAGTTCATGGTTGGTTCAACATATAAGTCATGTTGCTCCCTGGACTTTCCCTTGTGAAGTGGGGGGAGTGTTGTTTTTTATTTATTTTTTTTTAAACCTCTGACTGAATGAAAATACATGCCAGTCCTGAGGTTTTGTCTCTGTCTGTGGCTATGATTTTTGTCTTCACCTTGCAAAGAGATTATGTGCAGAAAGATTGTTTTCATGCAATGTTTACTTTGTTGTTGGGAGAAACAGAGGCAGAGCTGGGGGCCAAGAAAATTAAGAGGAGGGAGAGCACAAGGAGATGGCTGTGAGGGTGTAGAGAGGTGTGTCTTGCCTCGAGGGCCTACCTACTTGCGTTTATCCTTTCTTCCCCGACTTGAAATACTATCTCTCCTTCACAGTCTAAGGCAAGAGAAGAAGATATCACAGGGAGGAAAGGTGCGCGGCGGAAAACATGACATGGGGCAAGATTTGAGGAGGACATAACACTTAAATGTGCCATGTTAGTCCTCTCAGTAAAACACTGCACTCTACTCTGAAAGGGTCTATGTCAGTCTTCAGATCTAAACTCAACAGAGCTCAGAGGGACTCGGTGCTCAGTGTGAGTCCAGGGCTATGACATAATGACCTGATTTCCTTGTACGGGAGGTGAGACCGGGATAAACCACAATAAGTGAGGTTGGAAGTGAATGCGCACAAACACAAGGTTTCCAAGGCTACTGTGAACAGAGCACAGTGAAGTGTCATCCATGAAGAGCGTGGCAACAGAGACCCTTCTGGAATGAAACTTGTTTTTGCAGTGGTCCCTGGTGAGCCTCTCTTCTCCCCTCTTCTGACTGGCACCGCGGCAGGCTCCATTTGTAATCCGCAGGCTTTGTACCAGGAGAAAGGCCCGGCAGTAACGGATTTACATAGGATGAATTCACACGGCTGGACCCTTGAAAAACACACCTGATAAACAAAGGCAATGACGCAAAAATGGAACTCCATTTCTGTAATTCATGGGGTTTGCACTCACTATAGCCAGACTACTCCGTTTAACATGACAAAGATTAACTATACCCACTAACTAAAACAATTTTGGGGAATGCCGGGATGCACAAACATTCAAAATGTAATCCTTTTATATAATCCTATTTTGGCATATTTATTTTGGAGGGGCAACAACCCAATATCGACAGATGCCCTTATCTCATAGCTGCATTCAGAAATGCCAATCCTTTGATTGGCAAGTTCCAGGGATGGTGTGGAGAACAAATGACAAATTCAATGATTAAATATTATTAAATTTAAATTTGTGCCGTCTCTGTTCTACACACTGATAGTGTCCACGTATGTACGCATGCCACCTCTCCTGGGAAGAGTACAGGGGTTTTGTGCATGACAGAGCGGGAAAGAATGCATAATCTCCAGTGAAGTGATGACTCTTACACGGGCACATTCATTCATCACTTCAGCTTTTCTAACAGCCAATCACCGTATTTCTCTTTGGATAAAAGCTTTGGGTTATTTAGTTTAATCCGATACCATGGCAGCAGTCTGAGCTCTTGAAGATCATCACACCGAATGACAATATAGAGTAGAGTACAGCGTCTACTGAGCCCTCACACTTGCTTGAAGTTAATACCAATAGCCGATGCCCTCCATCCTGTCGAATCCATGAACTGAAGGATAACTGTGTTGTTCTTATTATTGAATATTTCAGACTGTGTTTATAGTTTTGTTCGGCAGTCACCATTTATGCAATGACGTTTCAGGCTAATTGTGCTTACAAACGTTAGACGTGGTGGTTCATATCATTTTGCTGGAATACTTGATGCCCATCTGATCATCTGATTCTGAGCTACTGAAATATTTGATTTTGAGGATGACTTCCATGCGTACCTTGTTACAACACAAATTGTATTTGTGCAGGTATTTTCAAGGTATTTATGAAATGTCTGTTGATCAAGCTTTCAAATGAAAATACATGAAGCACTCGTGTGATATTACTTACGGTAAGATGGCAATTATAACAAGTTCTGAGGCAACTTTTATTTCAATAGTTTCAGTGCCAGAGCAGGAAGTGACTGACAGCCCGTCGAAACAACATCTGCCAAACTGTGACAACCCGGAGCGGCATAAAGGAACACAGGTGACAAGTTTTCTCACGGCATTGGTACACTAAGTAAACAGTTACCTCAGACATAAACTTCCTTGCAACACTGCCTGGCACCGGCCCCAGTCTCTACCTCCTCCCTTCTCTGACTGCAGCTTTGCATACTTTTTTCCCCTGCACGCTCAATTTAGACAGTTTTTCCGCTGAGTTTAAGTAACTTACAAATTCCATTAGTGGATATGGGATTAAGAATTAAGATCTTTTTTAAGCTGTTTCAGTTTTATTAGCTAAATAAACACAGCCTTCTATTTTTGCTTGACGTCTCAAGCGTTGTGGCGTGCGTGCGAGCTAATGCTAATCATTCTCCAACAAGGAGGGCAAACAGGATTGCTGATTCAAGCAGTTGGAGTTGTTTTTGCATGAGAGAACAATTTTTAAATTCAACACCAAGATTATGAGAGGAATGTGATTAACAATAACAAATAAAATATGCATATTAGCATTATGAACACACTGGCACATAAAAGTCTTTACCACATATCATTTTATATGCTGTTTGCACAAAGTGAACAACCAAAATGAAAAAAATGTTTAATGCTGTTTAACGCCAGCACACTAAGCTCTAAACTGCATCTGGAGCAATCCCCACCTCTCTTCTTCCAATGGATTGTGTCTGAGTTCAGCAGTCATGTTTTGACATGAGAAATGTTTCGGATGAGGAATGCACCACTGAGGCCTGCACAAACACTCACAGGATTCATACCATCAGGCCCACTCTGCACGACTAATTAAAAGCAAAGGGGATTTCACAAGCGACCGGGGAGGTACAAAGAGGAGACTTATTTAAACAACTTTAATTTGTTGTCTGATCGCCTCTTGATGTGAATAGCTCTTTGCCAACCGTACCACTAGACTAGAGGACCACCTCAACGTCCAGTGATATGGAAGGGGAAGCCGATAGTTACAGTTATTGGTGGTTGCACATGTTCCAGTCACAGGAATCATCCCTGTGGCCTTTTGGAGTGAACTAAGCAGAGGCCGTGTTTCCATTCCTGAAACTGGATGTGATGCTATCAGGTGGATGAGGGGGCTGCAAGTAGGATCTATTTCCAATGTTTGCTACTGTTATCTCACAAACATGAATGCCTCCACAGCCTGCAGCCCTGTTGTACACCCTCTCTCACTTTCATGGTTCCATTTGTTGAACATTGCTTGTGTTTCAGTGTGTGTGTGTGTGTGTGTATGTGTGTTTGTGTGTGTGTAGAGTTTGACCCCGGGGGGTGCTGCTTTCAAACTGACTGGTCAAAGTGTACATTTACCCTGACTTTATGATCCACAGCCTTAGAGCTTGATTTGTGACATCACAATAGTGAGTCAACAATCAGCAGTCACAAGAAACTAGAAGCTGCTGATGCAGAAACAGAAAATGGACATCTGAGATCAACTTTTTTTAGTGTAATTGGAAAAGAGTGCTCTAATAATGTATCCACATAGCATTTATTTATACTATTTGCTTGTATTGCTTATATTATCTACATTTTTGTAATGCCTCATACTTGTGTGGAGACCTTTTAGTGAATATGATTTGAGAACACAGGCCTGTTTTCATCTTGTTGGTACTAATAAATAACAGAAAGGTGGATCAGAATTCAACTGGAAGTGATTCCAACATTTACAGGCCTCAACAACAGCAAGTCACATGCCAGCAAACATCATTAATCCTCCCAGAGATAATCTTGTCATTTTTAATAGCAGGTGTAAATTCTTTGACACAACACAACAGGGGAAAAAAAACCCAACTTACCACTGATGACATTCAGCACAGTGTGGGTTCAGAGTCACTGCTTCCTCCCCGACCTTCTTCCCTGAGAGGGAAGAAACAAAAGAAACCGCAATGATGCTTGAATGAATCAGGAAACATCTTTGCTGAACTGAAGCAATAAAATATGGAATCCAGAAAGAGATCGCTCAGTGGAAAGTGTCTGATTCATCCGCTCCATTAGCGTCTAAATGAATGTGAACTACATGGCTACTGTTTGGATCTTTACACGAAACGTTGCTGCTGAGTTGTAGAACTAGCTTGATGATTACCGTTCTCTGCATGGGTCTTCTTTTCTTCCAGAGCGGAGCAGGTGTCATGAACGTCACAATAGGCTCTGACTAGTCGCCAAAGAAATGCTGAATTCTGTCCAAACTACAAACAAGAAATGTTGAGCCACATATTTCGCCATTAAGCTATTTGGGACTGAAAATCAAAAATGTACCAATTAGTGGTGATTTGCACCCAGTTCAACACACCTCCTCTCGCTGCTCCAGCAGGATGTTTAGACTTTCCCTTTTGTCCGATTCAGAGCCCCGATGCAGACGGTCGACCCTTTCAAGGAGGACAGACAACTTGCTTGCAAACTGCCCTTCTTCTCCATCACTCTGCTCCTCATCATCCTCAGAATCCGTCAGTGCAGTCATATACCTGAAAGCAAAAAACACATAAAACACAGGAATATGAAACAATTGTTCATTTGGCTTTTTGGGGGATTAGAGTACAGAGGCTCAAATTTAAGTACAAAAATAATAATTATCATACACCTGTCAAAAGGTGAAGCAAGCAGAGAAGAAGAAACTAATATGACATGAAAAAAATATTGATTACTGCATGATTACTGCAAATATTACTTTTTTTATTACTCAAATAACTAGATAACTACATGTGTTCTGCTCGTGACATGGAATGAAAAACTTGTCTTCATAGATGTGTTTAGGGGTCGTTGTTGAGTGCTGCTTACACAGGAATAATGAACCTGGATTCTTTACATAAGTTGGTTACCTAATTGTCGACAAACACAAGTTGTTAAGAAACTCCAGACATCTTAACATGGATACCTGAAAGGCTTTTCTACAACACAGGGAGGCTTGTTTGTCACGCAACAATCACATTAGATGTTTTACAGCACTCTTTCAACTACAGCAAGTGTCTGCTAACACCTAACGCCTAAGACGCAATAAGAAAAATGTGATGTTAACAGTTTATATAGAAATGAAAGACATAGAAGACATTGTGACTGAACAGCCTCAATTTAAGGTTGCGTGCGTGTCAGCGGTAGTTCGGGGAATATGAAAGGCTGCTAGCCTGGTGTGTGTGTGTGTGTGTGTGTGTGTGTGTGTGTGTGTGGTACACTACTCTACAGGTGCATTGTGCTTCTTGACTCCACCCTGCACACACCTTCGATGCTGCTGTCATTGCACGAGTGAATTGAGGGCAACTGGAATCAAGAATGGAGCTGTCAAAAACACTGCACCTCACCTGACGAGCTCATTTCCACACAGATTCATTCAGCCACTGTCGAGAGATGAAGAATGCCAAGGCAAGTCATGCTTCCTTCTCACTGTCAAGTGGTATGACAGCTCACGAATGAACTACGATAACACCTGTACTTTTTTTTTTCAAACATTGTTTATTATTATTTATACTATAGAACTATGTGATTTTTTTGTCCAATTAAAAAAAAAAAATCCTACTTCTAGTTGCTGCACACTGGCCTGACCAGTGTTTTCTTGTTAATATATTGCTAAGAGTTGAACTGATTGATGTGATGACAGCAAGACGTTATTACATAATGTCAATTTCGTTTGTGAGCAGTCAGCCGGCATTTCCCCACAGGAAGATATTTGATCAGCCCAACAAGAAAACCCTTAAGACGAGAGAACTGAAGCACATAAAATCACTGACATTACATTAACCCTTTGAGCCTCCGGAAAATTGCTTAACCCTTAATGACCAGAGGAGATCTCTGCAACCATAAAGGTCTATCTGATATAATTCTTTTGGTTTTGGAATAAAGGGAAACATTTGTGTGATTTGTTAAGAAGCATAAGAGGTAAGAGTAAATGAACACAGTACAAATGAAAAATGTTCAGATTTGCCTGGAAAAAAACTCTTGGGCACAAAGGGTTAAAAAACCTAAACTTCATAACTTAATCTTATCTTAGTTTTAATCTTTATCTGCTTTTATACCATAATACTAGTGTAATACACCAAAGGCAACCTACAATCCCGCTCTCTACACTAACCCTTGAGTAAACCTCAAAAGTAGCACGCAAGGTTTAAATGTCTTATTTGCCAATGCGCCTTGGCTTAAGAACGTCTCAGTGGGTGTGCTTTTGTGTGTACTCTGTTATCGGCTTCCTCTTTTCCTGCTGACAACATCATAAAGCGCAATGTCAGCCAAAAAATAGGGATGTGCTTCACTTATGGCGAGACATTTTACTGGAATTGCATCATTCATTCATTCATTCTTTTGTGCGCGCATTCATTCAGTTGTCTGGAGCTGGAGAGGCGGCGGCAGAGCACAAAACGTTCACTTGCGTTCCTGTCACGCCACCATACAGCTCATCAATCAGTTGATAGACTAAAGACACAATATCTATTCGTTACACTGTATGCATTGTACACACAATATGTGTGTGCATGATTACCCCAGCAATGGTATGAGCAGAGCACAGGTTTAAAAGGAACACGTCTAATTTAGGGATTCCACCATTATCGTGTGTAAAGATTAATCACAATTTATTTAATCGTGGTTATCGTGAGACTTGTGGTGAAGTGATTTATATCGGGGATGCGGAATACTCGAGCAAGCAATACAGCAGAACACTGCCTGCATGTATTTCACAAACTAAATAATCAAATTGCAAAGAAAAACAAACAAACGTAAACATATAGGTCCATCAGTCAGACAGACATTTGTTGTCTTTTATTTTTTTATCTAACTGACAGATTTTATCTTACTGAATATTAATTATTTTTTCCTTAAAACCTAATATGTACTGTTCATTTCAGTGAGCTAAAAGATACTGAACACTGCTTGATCCACTAATGCTGTGTCATCAGTTTGGGGCCGCTGTGGCCAAAACTTTTTGAGAAGCAGTCTCAGGACCACGAGCCAGATCCCCAGGATTAGCAGACGGGATAAGTAGAACTACTTTCCTCCCTAAATATGGCACCCCACCCCAACAGCTCCCTGGGTGTTTCCAAGGGCGGCTGTCCACCGCTGTGTGCGTGTTTGTCAGCACATTTGTGTGTAACATGGGGTGGTAGCGTGTTCACATCATAAATACAGACAAACAACTTCCCTTTGAGGATCAATAAAGAGAAAAAGTATTTGAAAATAGAACTAAAATATCTGGTGATTTATCTGACAGCTGAACTGATAAATGAGTTAGATGCAGGACACCATAAGTACATAATTACTGCTTAACTGTATCGTATATACCAATGCTGATTCAACCTGAATCACCTTACAAACCGTGTAACATTATCCAAGCCTCGTTTCCTGTAGTGTGTGTGAGGCTTAATTTCCCAGTATAAAAGGAATCCAAGGGGCCATGAAGGGATCATTCAAAAGAGCTTCGCAAAAACTCTGTCTCCTCATTTTAAACGTTCAAAACAAACCAGAGTTACCATCCCAACATTACTGGCCCTTGCAGTATGCAGCCGAGCTTAATCAGCATGCAGCTCTGGTGACAGGACCAGTGAGAGCCTTCTCCCAAAACAATGGCTGACAAACCAGAGAGAGATCAGTTTTTTTATTCTCTCCCCACCCCCAAAGGCTTGGCAGAGGTTGACTCATTACATGTTCACTACCACTTTCCCATCAGTCAGCTGCTGCAACACATAGCTGATAACTTCACTGGGTTGCTAGCGACCCCCCACTGACGGAAAACAATGAGTGGAAAACAAGCCGTCACTCATTTGACAGTAACACACGACAACAATAATGAATGGGATAATTCATCTAAAATGTGGAATGCCATCAGTCTTGCTTATTACTGCTAACACTTCCTCGTGTTAACAGTTTATTCCCAAAATAGCCGGAGGAACATTTGAAGATTGGAGATGCTTGCAAACAAGCAAGAGATACACGTGGGTCATATGTACAGTAAGTGGACACAACCACAGTGATCACACTCATTGGTCTGTGCTCCATGTTACATCAGAAATAAGGTAACTTTGTCACTGCGATACTGTCTCCTCTGTACGACCCAGAAGCTACATCCATTTATTTTATACAGTCTATGATCTAAACATCTTAGTGTAGGGGGAGTACAGTATATCTAGAGTATATCTAGAACAGTATTAAACTGTGTTAGTATTTACATTATGAAGAGGGAAAGTCATTTTAATGACTTGAAGAAACATCCCTCAATGCAATACCTTACATAGCAGCACACCCATGCATCTAAACAAAGAATAGTTCAGATAATTCATGCACAGTTGCAGAACCTCAAGCCTTTTACCTTGCAAATGTGCTGGATAAAAATATATGTTGAATGGTTTTCAAGATAATTTTTTGGCCTCATTAGGTCACCTTTTATTCATTTATTTTTTTCCCCACTGGCAGCTTGTTCTGGAAAAACAAATCTGTTTTCAAGAACAGCTGAAATACTAAACAATGTGCGGATAAGACACTTAAAAGATTTGTCATTGATTAAGACCCCTTTCAAACACTAGTCATTGTTATGATTTAAAAAAAAATTAAAATCACCTGGCACATGAATGCATGACAGAAGACAATTCCAGGAACTACAGCCACATTTCATAGGACCCAGAACCGATGTCTTGTCTCGTCTTGAAGGATCGTACACAACAGGCCTGAGCCATGAAAAGAATGAATGAGAAATGAGATGAGATGTACAATTGTCAAAGGAAAACTTGATCCGGGGCAACTGGAAATACATGAGAATGAATGAGGCTGCTTGAGTACATCTCTATTGTACTCAAGTCAATATATCTGTTTGTTGGCTACATGCTTCTCATTGAGGAGAGAATCTGAGGACAGAGTTGTGAATGTCTTGGCTCTGGACAGCTCTGATGCAAAAACTCCCATGACGTCATGGGGAAGTTAGACTAAAGCTTTTAATCACAAAGCAGACAATGAACTCCTTTTGGCCTCTTTTAAAAATGTCTGGATGTGTTGATCAGGCATGCCTGGAGCTACATAAAAAGATGTGTAAATCAACAACTTTCCTACGCTGTAAATGCTACTTTATGTAAAAGGAAAAATGGAAGAGTTAATGTCCTTGAGCTAAAGCAGCGTGATGTTCAAGTTGAGAGTGCTGTTCAAGGAATTACAAGTTCCTACAAGACATGTTTAAATGAGGTCTCTGACAGGTTTGCATACAGGCGGCTTGATTGATGGGTTTCTTACATTCAGAGAAGCAACTTGGGAGGACGTGATGTGACATAAGAGGAGGGACTGGAACAGCAGAACACCAACACTCTCAGTGGGTAGATCATGTTTGTTGTTGCCATGAACACTACTTTGCTTCAGAATTTGATTAAGGCACATTGCTGTGAGCTTCTCTGTAGAGAGGGGTCAATAATTATGATATAATGAATATAATCAAATATCAAAATCATACAAAGCAGACCGACTTAACTTCAGGAAAAGCATTAGGCTTGCTAAAGCAGAAAAATGTTCATGCATCTGTATCAATTATAGTCATTTTGGAGGGTGACCATCAGTGACCATCAGTGTAAACTACAAGATTCTCCATCCAGTCCCACTTCCTGGTGATATGTTGCCCCCTGTTGGTTGGAAGCATAAGCTGTAAGGTACTGTAACATTCCTTTACATTTAAACACTTCTATTCTTGCTTTACTTACTTTTCAGCTCACATAGTGTATGACTGACATATTTAGTTCTTCACACCAAACCATGATGAGCCCTTTGGAATTTCTTCATGTACGATACCAACTATCCCCCCCCCTCCCAACACATACAAACACACACACAGACACACCCTCCGATGAAACCAATAACAGAGCAGAAGGAAAAGATATCTAATTATGGGACGTGTTCACATGATGTGATTTCTTTTCAAGCATAAGAACTTGGGCTATAATTAAGAGCATTTTAGGCTGCCGATGTCTGTCAGTCAACATGGTAACCTGAACTGTTTATCCAGCACGCAAAACCAGGCCTGTGACCTGAATAATGTCTTGTGTTTAACACTTTTCACACCACTTCTTTGGATGGATGGACAGACAGATTCAGTAGAGTTCACAAAATCCATGTTTCAGTTCACAGCACGGTTTGGGGGTCCATGGTTCAGTATACATTCATCTTGAGGACATGTCATATAGTCATAGAGAATCTGAGATAAAGGAAGACTGGGGCTGGGCTGTTGTCTCGCTCCGGTTTTCATTCTGTCAGCGCTTCACAGAGGTGATCACCTGTACGGACACAACTGAGCTTTTCATCTTCCACTTTGAAGTATCTTAATGTGCAGTGACAGTTCGGGAAATTTCAGCAGCCCTGAAGGGCTGCTTAGGCAGTCAAACAGCTCTCTGACGTTACTGCATTGCTCAAGTGTTGTTGCTACATAGTGATTCGAGTACTTTAATCATATGCTGAAATCCAGCATCTTCCACCACAGCATAAGGATGCTGTTAAGAAACCTCCCGCATACGTTTTGGCTTCTGCCCTGTCTGGACTTTTACTGAAAGGTTGTTTAAAAGTTTGCACACCGTCATAGTTTGATCCACCACCGTCATCCTCAAACTCTGGGCACTTACACTTTACACCTCTGCTTTTGGGCTTCGTAAAAAGACACTTCTTTTTATATACAAATATAAGTGAGCAAAAGGTTTGTTTGTGCATATCAACCCACAAACCCTATCATTGTCTGATTCTACGCAAACACTGTGCTCTTAAAGAACACTGGCAATTGTACATATGCGCTTCAAGGAGTTCATCAGTGAGGTTCGTAACAAAGGTGCACAGCTCGCAAGACGGAACGCTGCACTCACTGCTGTCACGTCTTCTTGACACGGCATATATACGATACGTCCTATTCAAAACAAACAAAGGTTAATGTCTTAAATTAGTTGCTCATTCATTCTCCAAAATTTGACACTGTTTTGCTGTTGGTGTTTGATATCCAATCAGTTCCAAGAAAAGCCTCCGTCTGCCTCACTAATGAAAATGTTAAAAGTTCTGGCTGAATCATCATCCTTCAACAGGTGATATTTGTTTTTATAAGGAGAAATCTAAACTGGTAGCTCATTCAAAAGAAACATCTGTTGTCATGTTATCAAAGGCTGGCATGAGTTCATGGTATTTGGCTCTGGATAGAGGTGGATGACTGGGCATGTGGCTGGTTGTTGACTGCAGCACCTGAGGCGCACGCACGCACGCACACGCACGCACGCACGCACGCACACGCACGCACGCACACGCACGCACGCAAACTTTAATTTAGCACATGAGGTGAAGACGTACGTTTGGCACACGATATTTGCTTCAAAAAAATAAGAAGGACTGAACCATTTCTTTGTTGTTCACGTATACTAGGAACATACACTGAAACAACACTGCTCAGTTAGATGATGCTGAACACTGGTCAGTCAGTGGCATTCGTCATAAAGCCACAGAAGTGCAGTCGGTGCAATACAATTATAGTTCAAAGCAGCAGGCCTTCATGACAGGTGGAAAACAACTATGTTCAGGCGACTATTGCGCCATTTAATGTGGTGTCAGATTGCTTTATAATATTATATTAGATATAATAATATATTATATTTATGACAGTAGTACACAGTTCTTGACAATGCATTCCCGTGGCAATGTCGTATTGTTTAAAGTAAATAAAATAAAATACAAAATATACTATTGGGAATTATTCAGTGTTATTATCATAGTAATAGAGATATTACTATAAAATCCTGTTTGTGAAACTAAAGCGCCATTACATCCGTTTTGAATTCTGTGGCGGTTAACGCTAAAAGTTATAATATTTGACTTTCAACGGTTGAATTTTGAACGGCCATCTGCTGCTTCCCTGATTCCATGTGAACGTAACATACGCCTGCTCCTGAATTTGAATAGCAATATTTTAACAGCAGTTTGCCTTGTGGCCTGCAGAGGGCAGCAAAGACAACTGTTAGCTTGAGCTACTGCACCGCTGCCCTTCTGACCAGTTGTAATCTAACATAAGACAATGTATGGCCATCATGACACTGGGCACAGACAAAAGTGAAACAATGCACAATGTGTCTCTGTGAGAGACACATTGACTACTCACCCTCCCTCGCTCTCTGCTTCCTCTGAGCTCCGGCCTCCAGCTCTGGCCAGAGAGATAGCACCTGGAGTCCGTTTCCTTCGTGTCGGTGTGGTCCTGTGAAGAGGGCTTGCTCGCTGAACCTCTGACCCATCTGAGCCCCTCAGCTCTTCCCTTACATGAACCTGCAGGGTGGGCAGGGCATTCTTCAGCGCCTTCATCTCGTCCTTTAGCTCGGACACACACTGGATCAGAGCCTCAAGACGCTCCAGGACCTCAGCCTGCGCCCGAGGAAGAGCCGGACCATCTACTAACATGAAGCTGGCTGACTGTTCATTACTACGACTGCGGTAGTACCCCGGAAAAGATCTTCTCCGTCTCGACCTAAAGCCTTGGTAAAAGACCACAGCCAAGCTAATCCCAGTCACTCCAGCCAATGCTCCTAGAACCAGCACTTTGCTGTCTGTCTGAGCCATCCTGGAGACCTGTCGAGAAAGAATGTGGGAAATATATGAAGATACTAGACAGAATATATGAAGAAAAAAATCCTTTATAATGCTCTTGCAGAAATCTAACCAATCTACATATAAACACGCTAAAAGAACACACAGAGCAGTGAGCAACCACACTTAGCTGTATCTTTGAGCCACATAGTTACAATCTAACAAGTAATTCATATAATTAAAATCACATCCAAAACAAACATTGCTGCTGCTTTTGATATTAATACATTTGAATCACTTTTTTAATTTTACTTTTTACTCTTTGCAAATATCTGTGGTGAAAAATGGTTGACACTGACATTGACTATGATCATATGTGGTATGTATTTTTCAAATGTTCCCACATGAAATTCAGAAGAATAACTGAAACAATGTCTGCATCACATGCATCCTCATGGACTTGAATCTAAGTCTATTAGTGGTATCTATTGTTTGCATTAAGCACCTTATGTTCTGACAAGAGAGTGTTCTAATCTTGGTGGGAACAATGTGCATCTTTGTCCAAACAGTAAGTATTTGAATTCTTGATTGATCTCAGTCACCAAATTGTCAGAGATCTCGTGCTGGCACAAGCAGATGAATCTATGTTTGGTTAAATGATTACATTTACAGTGTGGAACACTCCTTCAGCTCAGCAAGTTTCACTGTGATAGTCAATCGGTTTCCTCCATGTGCATGACTAAATGAGCCTCAGTCTTTTCATTTGAACATGCCAAATTGAGCCCAAGACACACCAGGGTCCAGGGGAGTCAGCAGCAATTGATATGTGTGTGTGTGTGTGGGGGGGGTTACTGTTTAAAAAAAACTGAACTAGGTAGATGCAGTTTCCCACATTAGGTCCACAACTGGACTTGCAGTGTGCTGTCAGTCACCTGTGAGTCAGTGGGCCACTGAATGTTAGAACTCCATGTACAGGTATTGATCATCCTGGGTCACCAGGACACTCCTCTGAAGATGACAGTATTGTTCATATCTTGATGAGGGAATGACAGATGTTTGAGAAGAGCGAAAGAGGGTATTTCATCTTACTTCATAAAGTGGTGTGGATTTGATCAGGAAGCAGCTAAATGTGTGCTGGAAAAATTCGGGAGTGGGAGGGGGGGCGCCCATTGTGTTCTCTAAAATGCATAATGTGTCTCTGACTCTTGAAATGCCTGTTTACGAGAAGCTCTGCTTATCACGTCTGGTCGACTAGCTTGAACAATTGGATCAACGCAGTAATCACTTAGCCAGTGTGTAAGTCAGCTGTCTGAACACAACAATAAAACACTGTGTATGTATGTGTGTGTGTGTGTGTATCTGTGTGTAATACGTGTTGTCCATATGGGGAAAAACATAGATAATTAGCTGTGACAAATGTCAAATGTGAAACCAAACACTTGGTCCTGCTGCTAGCTAGCTAACGTGTGCTCAGTCTACAAATAGAAACGACCACAACAACAAAGTGAATCTGTGAAATTATGCTATTAAAAATCACCCAGTACTTCACTTTCAGCAATACGGCATGTCAAATACATTACACAAAAAGCAAAACTTACTGGAGATGGAAGGACAGAGGCACTAGGTTAGAGGTGCTATGTCTATGCTCGAACTGACAGTTGCCTGGTGTAACGGTTAAAAGTTTCCGTCTAGCTTATGCACGTTAAAGAAAGGTTCCGCATTTCGACTGTCGTCTTCTTTTAGCCTCCGTTAGCTAATCC
>CAAKHB010004049.1:7242-31959 GCA_901007665.1 Aeoliscus strigatus
AGGAAGTCCTTTCAAACAGACGAAAAAAGGCGACGATGGTTGGACATCACAGAAACAAACTCCTCCTCCTGTTTGCCCGTTCACACGCTTTGTGAATGGAGCGCACACACACACACACACACACACACACACACACACACACACACACACACACACACACATACATGCACTGAGCAAAAACTATCACACAAATCCTGTCTGAGGGATTTGTTTTCTTCTTCTTCAGCCTGATTTCACTCTGCCGAGCACACGTGTGCTCTGGATTCACATTACATAACATTTCATTCCCACTCTGACTTCCTGCCATTAACAGTGTGTGTGTGTGTGTGTGTGTGTGTGTGTCTGTGTGTCTGTGCGCGGCAGCAGTTTAATGTACACCAGCAGGCACGTGCGGCGGGTTACGTAAGCACCTAATGGTCCTGTGAATGAAGCGACGAGGCCTTTTCTTCAGCCGGCAGCGGTTTCATTTGACGACAATGAAGGAATAAATGACTGACGGCGAGAAATAAATGAAATAGATGAAACCAAAACAGGCTGGATTGTTTTGTTCACATTGGGGTTTTTCACGTTATGGGACATTCATCTTGTGTTGTAAAGTGAATATGCATAAAATAAATGACCAGTATCGTCATTATTAATCTTTAGTTTGCTCCATCAGCTGGTGATTTCTCTATTTGATTGTTAATCAGAAATCTGTGGGCATGAATGAATATGGATCATAAAAGTACGTTCAAGTTCAAAGTTGATGATTTGTTTTATCTCGATTGCTTTTGATCCGCCCCTGCCGCCGATGTGGGCTTAAGATATTTAATGGAGCTTAGCGGAGGCTCAGGCCGTGACCTCTGCACCCTGCAGTCCACACTCCCTCTACCTGTGTGCGTCTGCAATGAGGCATGTGTGAGAGGTAACCATGGCGATCAGACACGGGGAGGGGGGGGAGCTGCACACTCACCAGGTATTTACCTGAGACTCAGGAGTTAGGCTCCTCCCCCAACGCTTCCTCTCTCCCAGCTCGTCTTCTGCCGATGAAACGCTTTCACTCTGAAGACATCAGTCACACGCCTCCTCGGTGTGTGTGTGTGTGTGTGTGTGTGTGTGTGTAGGCCATTGGATCTCGTGTACAAACACCTGGAGACACACATACCTGCGGCCTCCTTCACGCCACCAAAGGTGTGGAAGGTTCACGTGGAGGACACCTCCTCTGGCATGCAAACGGGGGTTGCCATGGCAACAGCAGCATCTCCACCACGCCACGTTTGCCGTGAAATAACGCCGGTCTGCTGGTCTGCCGTCTCCATCACCTCGGTAGAGACACACACACACACACACACACACACACACACACACCGTGTTCTCTGCCCTCTCCACACCGGAGAGAACGTGACGTTAATTAGAGGCCTCCGTTACTGCAGGCCAGAGAACAGCAGGGTGTCACAATGTGCAGCTGTGTATGCGGGCCAGTGCTGCAGGCAGGCGTGCACACACACACACACATACACAAAGACTTGTATTCAGAATAACACGTATCATGTTTATGGAACTTCCTGACTGAAGATATTTGTATCAACGCACGACAGGAAGTGACAGCATGAAGGGTCAGCGCGGACAGACAGATGGTTGCCGACGACGACCAGCGGATGTAACGGCACACACACTTCCTGTGTGATGGTATGTAATTGACATGCACATCTGCTGCTAAAGCCTTTTGTGCATTACGTGACTCGGCGGCTGTAAGTCGCTCTCATCTCAGCTGTTTCCAGGTCAGCTGACTTCCAGTAAGTAACAGTTAATGGAATAAGAATCAACGCACGTGTGTGTGACCGCCGTTTGGAGCGATGGGAGATGAGACATACGTGACGGGACGTTCCAAATACATAAAATCGAAATGAATCTGAGTTCGTTTGGGTCGGGCAAACACACACTATTCCTGATGATGTGTGACTCTACTGACATGCATCATGGAGTCAGAGAGTGAAGTCGCCCCCTGCTGGACATGAAAAACAATGTCCCTAGAGGCTCCAAACGATCTGTTTTCTACCTGTCTGTTGGTGTCTGTATGACATATTTCCAACTAAGTTTCCTCACATCTGCCTCGCTCCATTCCCAGTGTGAGCGCCACCTGCGGGCGATGTGGGTCAGAGTTGACACAAAACACAGACGCCCGCGTCAGAACACACACTGTGAGGTTCTTCAGCCCCCTGCTGGGAGCCCGTCATCACCAGCATCTACGTATTTAACGCAAGCAAAGGAATAAATCTGCACCAAGAACTCTAGGAATTAGGAACATTTGGACCGAAGCTCTGGGGTTGAACCTGGAGGTCGCATGTTGCAACAGAATTCAATAAAGTTGAACGAATCACAAGAACAGATGAGAATTCTCATGTTCAAGAGTCGTAGTGCTTCTAGCTCCAACAGTGTTTGTCTGCAGACACTCGTGTTTCCTCAGCTGTCACATCAGCTGAACAAAAGCAAACAAAACCTTTTCTCTTCTCACGATTAAACCATCTGACAGCGCCACCGACGCAAAAATATTTGCACGTGAACACGCAGATGTTGTTGACGTATTTTTAAAAAGGCCTCCCCCCTACGTTCCCAGAATCCCCTTGTTGTTCCTCTCAGCACGCTTTGCAGGTTGCAGAGAGATGAGGGCGTCAAGTGTCAAAGGTCACTTGACCCAAGAATGTTTCAGCCCCACACACTCTCTCACACACACACACACACACACACACACACACACACACACACACACGATCACCTTTGATTCTGCAACGTTCACTCGTTCCTCTGCTGTAAGGTGAAGAGCGGCGGCTCAAGTTCAAACGTGGGCGTACAAAGCAACATCCTGGGACCGGAACATTCCCCTTTTAACCTGCAGATAATTAATTCACTTTAAATAAATTCAACACTAATGAGGAGTTTTATGAGCATTAATAATGGACATTTGGGGGCATAATCATTTTATCTGTGAAGCTCATTGACACCAGCCCCTCTCACAGTAAATCTCTGGCTCCATCTAGTGGAAATATGGTGAAAGAACGCACAACAATGAGCACAACTGGACGATAAGTTTCATATAATGTTTTGTGTTATGTTATTGACATAATTAAAAAAAAAAAATTCATAAAGCCACACATCAATTTTGACTAACTTGACCGAAACAACCACTTTAAAGAGCCCAACAATAACCTTTGACCTATGAGTTACTGTCAACACCTCTGATCCGAGAGTAAAAAAATGTTGGGATGATGAACAGAACACAACCGGCAGCACCTTTCACACTGAAATCCAACCAGAGGACAAAGAAGATCTTTGGATTCGTGGTGGAGCAGCTGCAGCGATGACTCGGTGGAGTCAATGTCAACGGTACCAGCAGCCTTAAAAGGAGCCGCTGCTCTGAGTGGCAGCCCCCTGAATAACTGCTATTCATCTAACCCTCCACTTGGAATCCCTCAAAAGTCTCATCTTCAAGTGTTTCTTCCTATTGACAGAACGTCAGGAGAGCTGGTACGTCGAGTGGCGCGACTGAGCAGCGACAAAAGTATCCAACGTATGCAAAGAATTGTGAAGGTGAAATATCTGGGACAGCAGCTCCGATCTGCTGAAACCTCTCGAGCTCAGAGAGCTTTAGTCGGAGGATTCCGGAGTCGTGTGTCGACACCGGGGTCCGATGACGCTCGTCTGAGCTCAGCTGGATGACAGACGAGCTTCAGTCAGAAAGGGACTTTTAAAGTCGAAGCTGAATGTCCACGGGCGTCAAACGACTGGTGTTTTCAGGGTTTGTCTAATCAAACAGCACTGTGGTGGTCAGGTGAGGTACAATGTATACAGCGTACACAGTGTACACAGTGTACACAGTGTATACCTTGAACGACTGTTAAGAACGTGATTGGATCCGGTTTGAAGGTCAACATGCCTCAGGACTGGAGGAGCTACGTCTGCTCCCACACACCTCATCGTCAGACTTCAGCAGAACTTCACAGAGACTGATTCAGGTGTGTGGAAGCAGGGTGACGTCTAAAACCAGCAGGATCGGGGTGGGGGGGGCCCTCGAGGGCCGGTTTGGACGTCCCTGTGCTTTCTCTCTCTCCTCCTCCTCTATCTTAAGTGAGCCACAGTCTGTGAATGGCGGCCTGACTTTATCTGGCCCGCTGTCATCGAAGCAGCTTCTATTTATGGGGGCAGTTTGCAGTGACAGCAGCTGTGAAAGCATTCAGAGCACCCCCCCCCCACCCCCCACCCCCACAACAATCCAAATCCCCCTCTCACTCCTGGACAATGACAGACTCCAGGCTGACTTCACTCTACTCCACGTCCAGCAGACCAGCCGAGACATGACGACTTCCACCACAGGATTTGCTTCAATGATCTGAGGGGTGAAACCGTCGGCGTTTCCTGGACGGACAGAATTCACCAGCAGGTCAATGACGAATTCAAAGGTCGGGATGCGCCGCGACATTTGTGAGAGCATTTAAAGAGAGAGAGGTGAGTTCGGTCTGTTTTCTGGTCGAGGACAACAACTAGTTGCTCCATCTGAGAATGGGAACGCAGATGACGCAGCATGTCGATGAGCACGTGCTTCTGCACATTTTTACGTTCACAGGTCAGTTTTACAGGTCCGTGATGACGCTGCAGTTTGTGTGCGGTGGGACACGTGGGCCTCCCGGCGTCTTTTTTCGGAGGGACAACTTTATAAATACACTCTTCTCTGACCTACAGCAACAACTGGGGGACAAGCGAGTGCTCCGAAGCAGCTTAATGTGATGAACACACAGCTCAGTGGAGACAGACCTGAGCAGGATGATGTCCACCGACATGAGTTCACAGTTGAAATGTTTGTGAATGATTGCACGTGTTCTCAAGATTCACACGTACATTATGTTGTTTTTATTTCAGGATTGAGTCAAAAACTTGAAGTGTCAACATCATGGACATTTTCGGAGGCGCCCCCCGCGTTCTGGGCTACCCACGGCCTGTGGTGGCCCTGTGGGGTACAGACGCCACGCTGAGGTGCCAAATAGGCGGCGATCCTCGTCCGGACGTGATTTGGGAACGTAAAAACGTCCAGATCGTGTCGGAGGGACGCTACAGACTGTCAGAGGAGGGAAAGGCGTACCTGTTGACCATCACCGGAGTGACGGAGCAGGACGCTGGTCAGTACATCTGCAAGGCTAGAAACAGCATCGGGGAAACGTACGCTGCAGCATCCCTCAAGGTGGAGGGGGGCGACCGGCAGCATGTCAACGGTGTCAACGGGAATGGCTGCAGTGCTCTGGAGAACGGCGAGCGCAGGAAAGAGAAGGAGGATGCAGCGTCCGATGACAGGCCGAGGTTCCTCATCAAGCCCATCTCGCTGCGTGTGGACCGGGGCGAAGACGCCGCATTCTCCTGCAAGATGTGGGGCACCCCTCCGCCCGAGGTGGTGTGGGAGAAAGATGGCAAGAAGCTGAGCGACATCTTCGAGAGTTCCCACTTCAGTGTGAGCAGCCAGGACGGCGGCTGGTTCCAGCTGAAGATCTACCGGACGCGCCTGCCCGACAAGGGCGTCTACACCTGCAGGGCCGCAAACGGCCACGGCGAGGCCTTGGCCGGCGCCGTCCTCCTCGTGGAGCCAGTGCCGGAGCGAGAGGACCTTAAAGCGACGTCCAACAACCAAACGCAGCGCCGAGAGGGGAGGCTGAGCTCGTTCAAGCGCACCGCGGAGCCGCCAGCGTCCAAGGCCAAGAAGTTCGCGGTGACCGTGGGGAAACACGCAAAGTTTCGCTGCTTCGTGACGGGGAAGCCGAAGCCAGAGATCATTTGGAGGAAGGACGGGGAGCCCTTGGAGCCCGGGAGGCGTCATCTGATATTTGAGGACCGAGAAGGCTACTACACCCTGAAGGTTCTGTACTGTAAGGTGCAGGACACGGGGATGTACGTGTGCGCGGCGTCAAACGCCCTCGGAAACACCCTCAGCGCCGTTTATCTCTCCGTCAAAGGTAAAACAGTCAGCTCTGCTCCAGGTGTTCCACTCTCTTCTAACCCCGCGTGGAATCCGTCCCTCAGAGCCTCCCGTGCGGTTCAGACGGCCGTTAAAAGACGTCGACGTGCGTGAGAGGGACGTGGCCGTGCTGGAGTGCGAGGTACCCGATGAGTCGGTCCCGGCTGCCTGGTACCTGGAGGACCAGCGGCTCACGCCCAGCAGCAAGTACGGCATGGAGCAGAGCGGCACCAAGAGAAGACTCACCATCCGTGACGTCGGGACCGACGACGACGGCGTGTATCTGTGTGAGATGCCAGACGGGGCCAAGAGCATCGCAGAGCTGTCGGTCAAAGGTAGGACACACCGGAAGGCAAGTGAAGGAAAGGTTAGTTAGCGAGGGAGAAGTGAAAGGGAGTCGGCCCTCACAGGTAGCATCGTGCGGAAGCTTCCACGGAAGCTGGAGGTCGTGGAGGGTGAGAACGCGGCGTTCTGCGTGGAGGTGGAGGACGATGACATGGAGATCCACTGGTTCAAGGATGGTCTGAAGCTGCACGAGAGTCATCAGACCATCCTCAAGTCCTTTGGCAAGACGCACATTCTGGTGTTTGTCAACGTGGCCCACCAGGACTCGGGGGTGGTGACCTTTGTGACCGGGAGATCGAAGACGTCCTCACGTCTGAGAGTCAGAGGTAGGTCAGAGCAGAGGGCGACAAAGGCTGATCTCAGCAGCACAGTGACCACGGGCCCGTTTGCTCCCTCCAGCCACGAGACACTGTCCTCCTGTCTGTCCGTCCGACGTCCACATG
This sequence comes from Aeoliscus strigatus, assembly GCA_901007665.1. Lineage (NCBI taxonomy): Eukaryota > Metazoa > Chordata > Actinopteri > Syngnathiformes > Centriscidae > Aeoliscus > Aeoliscus strigatus. Next base: position 14,008 of record CAAKHB010004049.1, read on the forward strand.
GATGTCGACCGACCCAACAGCGTCCTGCTCACCTGGGTTCCCGCCCCGAAGAGCCAGACCACCACACGCTCCGTCTTCGTGGTGGAGCGACAGGAAGTGGGTTCGCAGGAGTGGCACAAATGTCTCACCACAGAGACCGCCAGCTCGGCTGAGGTCGGCGGCGACAGCGTGCCGACCGAGGGTAACTACCGCTTCCGGGTCTGCTGCATGAACAAGTACGGCCGCAGCGGACACGTGGAGTTCCCCGACGTGGTTCATCTGGGTAGGTGACGGCCAGGGAGGTGGACGCCAACAGATCTCGTGAGTTTTCATACAAATGTCACACACTGTCTTTACTTTCATCAAGCTCCGGGGCCAAAGATTCACCGGCGCCTTCAGGGTTGTGAGGTCACGGAGGGAGAAGATGCTCACTTTTCCATCGAACTGTCTGCATCGATGGCTGGAACCTGGTTTCTGGGCAGCGCTCAGCTGCAGCACGGCGGCCGATACACCGTCCAGCAGTCCCACGCGCGCCACTCCCTGCTGATCCGCGACACGCGCGCAGAGGACGCAGCCGAGGTCACATTCATAGCCAACGGCGTGCGAGATTCCGCACTTCTCAGTGTCAAACGTAGGTGGAGAGCTTTCTAGGAAACGGATCCCAATCGGAGCGCAACACGCCATGTGTGTTTGTGTGTTTGCAGCGGCTGTGGTGACGTTCCGGCCGCTGACAGAGTCAGACGGCAGGAAGCAGGTGGAGGCCGGCGATGCCATCGTGCTCTACTGTGAAGTGTCCCACCCCGGCGCCAACGTATCGTGGTACAAAGACGGCACGGAGCTCCAGGCGAGCGACGGCCTGAAGATCCAATCAGATGGGAACATGAGGAGGATCGTGATCCAGTCAGCTGAGGCGACTCACTCGGGAGTTTATACGTGTGAAACCGCAGGCGACGTCATCCAATTCAGAGTGAACGTGGCAGGTAAATTAAAGGGTTAAAAACACTGCTGCGAGTGGATCAAGGTCAATAACATTCGTGAAAGCTAAAGAAAACCCAAAACTACTGTTTTCTCAGCGTTTTCTTTTTGACAGCGATGATTGGTGACGTCGGCTGATCGGGACTCCACAGTCAGTGTCTGGTCAAAGAAAACAGGAAGTGAAATGGTGGTCGGCCTGCACGTAAAGCGGGGGGAGAATACGTTGATGTCAGATGCTGACCAGCAGGGGGGAGCAGAGTTCCACATGTTGACGTGTCAAGAGATGTACTTAAATGACTTATTGTCAACAGAGATCTTGTCTTCCTTATATTTTTTCATTGGAGTCCACCACCAAAGACAAGAACGCCACAAGCAGCTCTCGTGTTTTCATCCTGACCTACTTCTCAATCTCTCCAGGTCCTCCTGTGGAGTTCAGTCCAGTCCCTGAGGACGAGCTCCAGAAGAGGACCATGGAGCTGGATCCTGTGGTGCTGCTCTGCCACGTCTCCAGAGACGACGCCGACGTGGTCTGGTGAGTTCCTGCGATCACCCGATGTGGAGTCGCAGTCCGTGTCTAACGCGCTGCGTCCCAGGTGGAAGGACGGCTGTCAGATTGTGCCGAGTGACAACATCACGCTGCAAGCGGAGGGAACCATGAGGAGGCTGATCATCCGCTCAGCAGAAGCCTCAGACGCCGGCAGCTACGTGTGTCGAGCAGGAAGCAGCAGCATGGAGTTCTCCGTCAGCGTCAGAGGTACGTTTGTGAAGAAAACACGACTTTTCTTCAAGTCTCAAGTCACAAGTCTCCAACTTGTGCTGTTCACACACGCAGAACCTCCAGTGATGATCGTTGACCCGAAGGATGATGTTGTGATGGGGCGCTACATCTCAGACGAGGTCCACCTGCAGTGTGAGTTGTCCCGCTCCAGCGGCAAGGTGCAGTGGTTCAAGGACGGCCAGGAGGTGGAGGAGACGGGTCGCATCCAGTTGGTGTGTGAGGGTCCTTACCGGAGGCTGGTCATCCTCCACAGCCACGAGGAGGACGGAGGAGAGTACATTTGTGAAACAGACGGCGACTCCGTCTTCTTCCAGCTGACCGTCTCAGGTATCTCGGCATCTTCTCTGATCCAGATGTGCGGAAGCTGTGTTGACACCGTTCTCCACCAGCTCCACCTGTGAGGATCATCTCACCCACCGAATCCGAGCTTGAACTGACGCATTTGGCGTCGACGCGGCTGGAGCTCAGCTGTGAGATCTCCCAACCGGCCGCGGGCGTCAGGTGGTACAGAGACGGTCTGGAGGTGGAAGAGGGCCCCAATCTGATCCTGGAAGTGGACGGGGCCCGACGTCGGCTGGTGGTGCCCCAGACCACTGTGGACGACGGCGGGGAATATGTGTGTGACACCGAGGATGATTCGGTCATCTTCACGGTGGTCGTGACCGGTAAGAAGAATCACTACGACCACGTCTTACAACCTACGCTGTGGGAACTTGTATTTATTTGGTTTTTTTTTCAATTCAGAGCCTCCAGTGGTGCTCACCCGGCCCCAGAACACACCCGACCGCCTGGAGAGTTTTGCCAAGGAACCAATGGTGTTGGAGGCCGAAGTATCTCGGCCCAACGCCGAGGTGAAGTGGCGGTTCGACGGCGGAGAACTGGAGGAGAGCAGTGATGTGACCTTCACAGAGGACGGTCGCATCCGCCGCCTCACCGTCCACTGCCCCTCCACAGAGGATTCTGGGAAATACACGTGTGATGCCGGAGACGACCAACTCCACTTCCTGGTTACCATTTCAGGTATTATGACCAATGGATGGACCAATGGATTTTTTTTTTTTTAGACTCACGTCAGTGGAGTGGAGGGTGTTTCTTTGAACTACATACGACGTTTGAACAGTGTCTGTGTGCGACTGTGTACCGCAGAGCCTCCGGTGAAGATCCTAAAGAAGTCTGAGACGAAAACCAACCTGAAGTCGCTCGTTTCCGACGACATCGTGCTGGAGTGCGAGCTCTCCAGAGCCAACGCCGGGACCAAGTGGTACAAGGACGGCTGTCGACTCGCAGACGACGACAGGTTCTGCGAGGAGGAGGAGGGCGCCTTCCGCTCACTCGTCATCCTCAATGCTGAGCTTGGAGATTCTGGGGAATATTTCCTGGACGCTGTAGACGACAGCATCAGCTTCCAGGTCACAGTAGAAGGTGAAAAGCACCGACCGGACTGCGTGACCGTCAGGAAGTTGTCTCTCTATCGTCCATCTTCTCCTTCCCTTTCCTCTAGAGCCTCCTGTGGCCATCGTGGGCAACTCAAAGGACACAGACTTCCAGGAGATGATGGCGGGGGACGACCTCATCCTGGCCTGTGAGGTGTCCCGAGCCAACGCCCCCGTCCGGTGGTTCTGCAACGACAGGCTGCTCGCCAGCGACGCACGGACGTACATCGAGTCCTACGGCAGTCTGAGGAAAATCATCATCTCCGATGTCCAGCCGTCAGATTCGGGGAAGTACGTGTGTGACGCCGTGGACGACCAGATGGTCAGCATCGTCAGGGTCCAAGGTAGGAGGTGGCATCTCCGCGCTCTGAGGTGACGTGACTGAACATGACCCCTGACGCCTTCTGTTTCGATGAAGATGCTCCGGTTACATTCGTCAACAAGGAAGAGGACGTCGTCGTGACGGGCTACGAAGCCGAATCTGTGACCTTCACGAGTTACGTGTCCAAGGAAGGCGCGTTGGTTCGCTGGCTCAAAGACTGGACGGCTGTCGAAGGCGAGCGTTTCCGGGCCCTGATGGAAGGCCATAAACGCACCCTGACCATCGAACCGCTGCGGCGCTCTGATGCTGGCGAGTACACCTGTGACATCAACACGGACCAAATGCACTTCAGCCTGCTGGTGAAAGGTGACACTCATTTCTCAAAGTTGCGTTTTGATTGAAAACGGCCCAAAGACCAAACTTCTGCTTCTCAGAGATGAGGATAAAGTTCATCACGCCCCTGCGAGACACTGTGGCTCACGCTGACAGCATGGTGACCCTTCGCTGCGAGGTGTGCAGACCTAAAGCAGACGTCCAGTGGCTGAGGAACGGCGTGGAGGTGGTTCCAAACAGGAGGTTCTCCATTCGGGCGGACGGAGCGGAGCGGAGCTTGACCATTCATCGGCTGACGAGAGAAGATGCTGGAGAGTACGCCTGCGAGTCTCGAGACGACCGGACGGCGGCAACACTTAGAGTCGAAAGTAAGTAAATGTGAATTTGTCATTTCCCCGGGTAGGAGGCAGGTTGGGAATGAGTCCTTGCCCCACGTGAAGGAGTTCAAGTACCTCGGGGTCATGTTCAGGAGCGAGGGTACCATGGAGCGCGAGACTGGCCGGAGAATCGTACTGCTGTGACGAAAAGTTCCGGCTCAGCTCTCGATTCTCCAAGTCAATCTCTGTTGGATCATGGCAGAAACAACGAGATTGCAGGTCCAAGCGGCCGAAATGAGCTTCCTCAGAAGGGTGGCTGGCTTCTCCCTTAGGGTGAGGAGCCAGTTGAGGTGGGTCGGGCACCTGGGCGCCTCCCTTGGGAGGTGCTCCAGGCACGTCCAGCTGGGAGGAGGCCCCGGGGCAGACCGAGGACCAGGTGGAGACAGTCTATCTCCACTCTGTCCTGGGAACGCCAGGATCCCCCAGTCAGAGCTGGCTGGTGTCACCAGGGAAGCTGCTACCCCCACGACCCCTCCCTAGATAAGCAGAGGAAGAGGGATGCATGGATGGAAGCAGGTCGGTAAATACTCTCCTGTCTCCTCAGTGCCTCGGGTGGTGGAGTTCCTCACCGAACTCCACAACACCACTGTGCTGGAAGGAGAAGACGCTACGTTCAAGTGTGTGGTGTCGCCCGAGGACGTCCGCTTGGTCTGGCTGATGGACAACGAGGCCCTCACCCCAAGTGAGCGTCTGCGCGTCACCCAGAACGGCCTGTGTCACACCCTGGTGATTCACAAATGCCAGATGTCGGACTGTTCCAGAATCACGGCCGAGGCTGAAGGAACGATCAGCAAAGCCAGCCTGAAAGTTCAGGGTAAGATTTCTGCTGAACGTGCGGATCAGGAACGTCTCAGGATGTTGACCTCTGCCCTGCCTGACTGACCGTCAGAGGCTCAGGTCATGTTTACTGTGAAGATGGACGCCGTCATGGCTGAGGAGTTCGGCGACGCCACCTTGGAGACGGAGATCAGCCTGGAGACGGGCGAGGTCCAGTGGATGAGGCAGGGGGTGGTCATCCAGCCCGGACCACGGCACACGCTGGCACAGAGCAGCCGAAAACGCACTTTGACCATCCGCGGTCTGACTCTGTCCGACCGGGGAACGTACCGCTGCGAGACTCTGCACGACCGGACGCAGGTCAAGCTGAACGTGGAGCGTAAGTTGTGGAAACGAAGGGTGTGGATGCCACGAGAGAAAAAAAAACAAACACGTGACCTCCTCTGTTTGTCTCGACCGGTCCAGCTCGGAAAATCTCCATCCGTAAAGGCCTGAACGACCAGGAAACCTTTGAGCGGGAGACGGCGTCCTTCGAGGTGGAGCTCTCTCACACCGACGTGGAGGGCGTGTGGCAGAAGGACGGGCTCAGGGTGAAAGCAAACAACCAATGGAGGGTGAGCACCAATGGGCGGGTCCACGGCCTCACCTTGTCCAACCTCACCCTGGAGGACACAGGGACCATCGTCTTTTCAGCTGAAGGGGTGCGCACCACCGCCAGGCTCACCGTCATGGGTAAGTACACACGATGGGGTATATTTATTGCAGTATTGGGAACATAAAGCCGGTTTGGTTGGCAGAGACACCCGTGACCGTCCTGAGAGCGTTGGCGGATGTCCGTGTGGAGGAGGACTTCCCCGCCACGCTGGAGTGTGAGTTCTCCAGACAGAACGTTGAAGTCAGGTGGCTCAAGGTGAAACGCACACGGACCGATGACTTTGGTGACAAAAAGCTTTCATGGGGATGAACGTTCTTAATTTACTCCTGACACTCAGAGTGGGGCGGAGCTGAAGCCGGGTAAGAACTACCGGATCTACTCGATGGGACGTAAGCGGTTCTGTCAGATCCTGCAGTGTTCCCGGGCCGACTCTGGAGTCTACACATGTGAAACGGGCGACATCACCACTTTCTGCTCCCTGCACGTTTATGGTAAGAGCCTGAAACCTTAAAACAACAACAACAACAACTTATGTACGTACCCTCAGAACTACAGGTTTCTTTCAAGTTGTCGTTCATGTACTTTTCTTACTTCTGCAATGCTGCCATCTGCTGGTTAAAAGTGAGAACTGCAGTTACAAGCTGTGCACTGACCTCACAGAGCACGAGCTGACGTTGCTGAAGGGGCTGGAGGATCTTTACGTCCAGGAGGACCAGAACGCCGTCTTCATGTGTGAGGTGTCTCTGGAGGACGTAACCGGCGAGTGGTACCGGGATGGCCACAGGATCCGGCCCACCAGCACCATCAAGACACGCACGGAAGGTCAGAGGTCGAGGGCTCGATGGGACGGAAAGGAACTGGATCATTTTCATTTTTTTTTTTTTCAAGTTTGATCACCTCTGGTGGATCTTTCAGGGACAAAACACTTCCTGCTGATGTGTAACGTCAAAGCTGAAGATGCCGGAGAGATTCGCTTCGTCTCCAGAGATGTGGAGTCGACAGCTTACTTGGGAGTAGAAGGTACAGCCTCCTTCCTCTGCCTGGCATCCTCTCACATCTCACACACATCTCCCATCCTGGTCTGTCAGAACTCCCAGTGTCCATCGTCAAACCCCTGCGGGACAGAACCGCCCTGGAGAAGCACCGGGTCATCCTGGAATGCACCGTGTCCTCGCCGCGCTGCAGCGCCACCTGGTACCGGGGCAGGGAGGAGCTGGCCCCCTCCGAGCGACTGGACATCCAGGTGGACGGATGCTCCCATAAGCTGGTGATTCAGCAGGTGTCTGTGGAGGACGAGGGCACCTACAGCATCGAGGTCGGCGAGCACACGTCCAAAGCCAAACTCCTGGTGGAGGGTAAGAACAGTTTTTTTTTTTTTTTTTTTAAGAACTGCACTGCATTGGCACATTTGTGTATTTAACCGTTTTGTTTAAAGAATATTTTCGTGAATGTTTTGTTCTGTTCAACTCTTTGCCAGTCATTTGTGTGTCCCACGATTTTTCTCTTCTCTATATAAACTGTTCTTGGCTGCTGTGAGGTGAATTTCCATCCTTTCTGTTCTGTTCTCTTGTCTGTTCTACATGGATCTAATTCATCCAAAAAATGAACATCTTTCCAGATACTTGAGACGATAACAAGCGTTTTGTCATCACTCTCTTTTCTCCAGTTTTTGCGGTTTGCAGGTGCACACAAATTAATGCTGTTTAAGATACACCTAAAAAGAACACCTACACATAGTCCTTCCAACCTCAGAACAGTACTGGTCAAATTATTTACTTTATTAAGTACTTATGTACTTTTGAGGGTGTAATGTGTTCTCACTAGTCTCACTCAGGTATTGACTGGTTGAATAGTAACAGATCATGTTGTTCTGATGCAGCATGTTCACTTAAAACTATCTTTAGGTCCAGTTTTCTCCAGTTCAGACACAGTGATTCGATACCAACCGTAGTTTGTTGCGTCTGCAGCTCAGGCCCTCGTGATGGTCCGAGAGCTGGACGACGTGGAGGTGATGGCGAAGCAGCCGGCGTCCTTCCAGTGTGAGGTGTCCGTCGACATAAACAAAGCTCCGGTCTGGACCTTGAACGGAGAGAACCTCCAGCCGGGCCCCGGCGTGCGCCTGGAGAACCGCGGTACCGTCCACCGACTTACGCTGAAGGACGTCAGCCCGGACATGGCCGGCGTGCTCAGGTTCACCATGGGAAAGGCCAAAAGCAGCGCCACCCTCAGCGTGACATCGGAGCACTAGAGGGATGAAAACACGCACACAGATTGAATACTCACACTTCAGGAGTGGTTGTCTTTTGTTTTTTCTCTCTCTCTCTCTCTCTCTCTCTCCAGTGTAGATATTTAATTCCACAGTTATTTCTAGCTGATAAATCCATAAAAAATCATGTTTCTCCATGTTTTCCTGAAAAGATTCTTACTTAAATATATAAAATAAAAAGTTAAACATATTCTTTATGTTGCACGCAAACACCTTACAAACATGAATGTAAGTCTGTTGACTGGTGTGATATGAACCTCCTCCTCCAAACCTCTTGAAACGCCGACAAGATCAGTGACAATCACAGTTTCTGAAATTCATTTTAGAACTTTTTCTTTCTTTTACACTGTAGATTACCTACATTTTAGTTTATGCAGTAAGTCACAGCAAAAACAAGGATTGTACATATTTACACGTACATATTTTTGGAGCAACAAAGTAGTAAACTGCATTTTTGTGTTAAAGAGGGAAAGAAAACAAAAACAAAAGTGTTGTCCATTGAGCATTTATGGGAAAAAGGGCATTATTGCATACAGTTCATATATGACTTGATACAACAGGTCAAAATTAGGTTACATCTATTCAATCATGAGTACAGTAACAGGAATATTCCATATATTAATGACATTTGTTTGCTTTCTTCCTGTGCAAAACAAAATCTCAAGAAATCTACTGAATGTGTGAGAAGTACAGTATCAGCGCCCGCCCCCACCCCCCCGTTTTTAATCCTATAAATAAATCCTCTTTGCCAATAATTTGGGCCGTGAAGAAGATTTACAGCTAGGTGCTGTAGTTTTAGTCCCCCGTTATATATTAGCATTAGTACACGAGGTCACCAGAATGAAAACAGCAACGTTTCTGCTTCGGAAACCATGTTCCGTCACTCCTGGGCTTCAAAAACCAGAAATCAGTGATTAATGACAAAGATATTTGATTGAATCCTTAAACAAATAGTGGAAGAACTGATGGATGTTGTTTTCTCATTCATCCGTGTCATATTGTCGACGCAAGGAAGAGACGCCGTCCTGAAACGGAGACGTCACCGTGTAAAGCTACTGAAGCGGTTGGAATTAAAGGAGCATTCCGCCCGAAAAACAACAATCTTTGCTGGAGTTCCCACTTTTCCCACAATTCTGTTGGGCTACATTTGACGTTTCACCTGGAGAAGAAACAATGATTTTTTTCTGCTGCAGGGGAGAAAAAAAAAACAAAACTCCCAGATGTCAAGGTGAACCCCCTCGGGGAGACATGTACCGCTGAGCAGCAGCAGGAGAGGAGGGAATCCAGGGGTTCTTGCTACATCTGGCGCCCCTGACATGGCTGCCAGCGATTCAAGACGAGCTTTGGGGGGCGGTTGATTGAAATACCGTGATCATCGGGGGGGAATGGGGAGGGGTCACACCCATAGATGATCCTTAACATGGAGATTTTTGTCCCCAAAAATGACTTGATTAAAGAAAATTAAAGGAATAAAACCCACTGATTTCTAACAGATGAGCTGATTATATTTAACGTCACGAGGCTGTTTGTTTTTTTTAGGGTGACAATCAAACAGACAGTTCATCGCCTCTGTGAAACCGCTTGACGACGTTAGGATGTGGGACAGAAATACTGCTACTCCCTAAAAGTTACAAAAGGCACAGATGACACGCGTTCACCATCTTACAGTCAGAGTGGGGATGTAAAACCTTTGTCCTGTGCTGCGTCCGGAGGTGTCGGTCCGCTTTGTGCTTTCGCCTGTTGGGGCAATCGGCTGATTAATGAGGGGAACGTCTGAATTCCTGCTGACGGCGGAGGACTCCGGTCAGCGGTGGAGCAGTTTGTGTTCAGGCGGGGCAGCGAGGAGCCGGAGCCTCGCCGCGGTTGTGCTTCTGCAGTGGATGCCGTTAGCTGGCGGTGCCTTGGTGCTTGAGGACCGCGTAGACGTCGTCCACTTTGCTCAGCCGCTCGAAGAACGGGATGAGGTCCAGCAGCTCCGTGTCGGACATGTCGTCGAACCACGAGGCCACGGGCACCTGGAACGACAGCGCAGCGGGGACGTCGTCAGCGGGGACGTCGTCAGCGGGGACGCCAGAACGGGACGGGGCGTTTTCACGGATACTCACGGCGTTGTCGGGGTGGAAGATGTATGAGGCAGGGGAGTTGTCCACGATGATGACCTTGTTGAGGTCGCGACCCAGGCGGCTCAGGTCTTTGACGTAGTTCCCTCGGTGGAAGACGCACGACTCCCGGAAGAGACGGCAGCGGAAGGCCCCCCACTTGTCCAGGAGGTCGGAGACGGGGTCAGCGTACTGCGGAGGACACCAATGACTGCTCACATCCAACCCGAGCGGCGCCGCCTCGCTCCTGACTGAACCCGGCTCACCTTCGCTAAACTGGCAGTGAACAGGACGCATTCAAACAGCTCTCCCATCCTCTTCAGGAACTCGTCGACGTGCGGCCGCTTCAAGACGTACACCTGGAACACAGCGCAACCTGTCAACCGCGGCCCGGCACGTTCTACAAACCGCACCGGGGCTCAAACGACAAATGTGGAACGCGGTGCCGCGACGCGTGAACGACTCGATCCTGGTCTTCTTTCTCGGCCTCGGAGGCGGTTGAGGGCAGCGTTCCTGAACCAAGTCATCCGGAATAGGCTGGACTTGTGTGAACAAACCTATCCTGGATTACTTGAATCAGGCCCAGACCGCTGGTACGCCATCCGTCTGCGCGCCGCCGTCTCGGTGAGGGCGGTGTGAGGCGCTGTCACGTTCAGACAACAGCAGGTGAGTTAGGAAACAAACACAGTCGGCGCGGCTGGAGGGTGGTGGCGACGCTACCTGGTGGACTGTTCCGTCTATTTCCACAGGAATGATGAAGTCGGCGTTGTTCACGGGCTGTCGGAGGAACAGGAAGCGTTCAGACGGACGTCAGCCGACGGCGATCGTCTCCGTTCTCACCTTAAAAGAGCTGTGAACTAACGTCTCGTCCAGGTCGATGACCACGCAGACCTTCCCGGAGTCTTTGGACTTGACCGGAGGGAGCAGCGGCTTCGCCTGGATCTGAAAACACATTCAGTGAGCACTGACGCATTGGAACTCGTGTGTCTGTGCCCCCCCCCTCCAGAGGTCCACCCACCTTGGACAAGGTTCCGTTCTCCTCCACCAGCAGCGGGGCGTTGTTGTTGACGGGTGGAGGCTCAGGCTGGTCCCGACACAGACAGCAAGAGAAGATGGAGAAGAAGCCTCCACTCCTGGGCTTCTTGGAGGACTGAGAGGGCGAAGAACCTGCAAAAACAACCATGAGCCGTTTACGCTACTCTTACTGTAAAGTTTGTATTCAGTTCAGGAAACTTAAGACACTAAAGACAAAGATTGATGTTTTTATCAAGGCTTTTCAATGAGAGACAGGACAAAACCACACTAATTTGTAGCAATAACTATTTTTAGGCGTCGTTCTCATCAAACTGACAGCTCCGTCATGTCTGTTTCTATATCAAGCCACATGGGTGTCTCCCTGCTGGAGGAGCACGTGTCGGTCAGGAGACCTCTCTGATGTCAACGGCACCACTGAGCTCTCAGCGCGTCGCCGAAACCCTTTGCTACGTGGTTGTTTCTACGTAAGTTTGGACCTAATGGCCAGAGGGGAAAAAAAAAAGAAAAGAAAAAAAAAAAAACAGGGGGAGGGCAGAAAGACAAGTCTGTGGCAGCCTAAAACGGTAGCGAGACGGAGGAGAGGAAGGCTGTCACTGTCACGTCACTGTACAGGCTGAAGAACAGAGTCATGTGGGCAAAGTCAGGCTGCTAAAGACAATAAAGGTGTTACTGTTGGAATCGTCCACTTCCTGTACGTTCACATTTGAAGTTACATATTAAACCACAGGGGCAACAGTCGCACAGGCTGACGGACAACAGCACCACAACATCGGGAGCTTCCACATCTGATCAAGAACAAGAACGCCGTACGTGGACATGATGCTAAGCTAAGATGCAGCATTGCAGACGCAGACGTGAGAGAAAAAAGCATTAAAGTGAAAAAAAGGTAACTCCTGCTGCCTTATACCGTCATTATTATGATTGAAAAGTGTCCTGAAGTGACACAAACGTCACACGACAGCAGCGAGGAACTGGTGGGAAGCAAATGGAAGGGAAAAGTGAAGTCAATTCCAGTAAAATGAGAATGAACTTTTCAGCTGACTGGTAACTTTTCAAAGCAGAAGTGCACTGGCAGACAAAATATTGAACCTCAGCGGGCGGAGAAAAGGTGGGCGGATGTTCTCAGGAATGCGAGTGAGGCCAGAGGCGAACCTGGGTGACGCTGGCTGGTGTTCTGTTTGTGATCTGTCAAACTCACATTAGAACCCTGTCTGCGTCGCTGTCCAGCCTCTCTCCATCTGTCTGAACGTGACAGTGTTACCAACACACAAACCACTGTTGTCCGTCTCTTTCATTCCTCCTCGCTCGGCGCCCCCAAACACACACACACACACACACACACACACACACACACACTTCATTTGTGGATTCAAACCCCGTCTGACCCCACGCTGGCCTCCGCAGCGCTCAGGCCAAAACAGGAAGAGGAAACAGGCGGGTATCAACAGAGGAAGCTACTTGTTTCACTGGAGCTGGAGTCTGTTTCTCCTTCATGATGGTTTCATCACGTTTTTATGAGCATCTGTCAGCCAAAAAGGTTTTCAAGTCAGGAAAGCACACACTTTCTTTTTTTACAGCGTGCTGCTACAGTGTGCACTTAACATCAAGTCTGATGATTTGTGTGTTCAAATCCGTCCAACGTGGCTGCTGAGACGTTCATGTGACCATTAAAGTGTCTACACATTAACAGAACATCTAAAAAGGTCGTAAAAAAATTTGAACACACATTATTTAAAAATAAAAAGGCCATCATTTACAATTTGTTTATATTTTAAATTTTTAAAAAAATCAAATCCATTTTTTTTTTATTTGATTGTTTTATTTTCAAGCATTCTGTAATTTAAAAAAAATGCTAACTCATCAATAAATCAAATCAAAATCAAACAAGAATTCAACTCTGACCAACACAAACTCCAAAAACTGGAATGCCGCTGAACCAAAACAAACCAATCAGCACCTCACCACAACTTCAATCCGGGGAAAAAAGAATTAAAAATAAACAACACACAGTTGAAAGGGGACCAACGTCTGACACCGAACACATGACTCCCTCTTCCTACTGAAAGAAATGTGCTGAAGCAGACGACAGTCGTGTGACACAGACCCTAAACTTGTTCAAAGTGTGAGGACGGTCTTATGTAACAGTTAACAGAACTCCACACACACAACTCAAATAATACATGAAGAGAGCAGGTTAAACCCAGCAATAAAAAAAATTACAGGAGTTTATCATGGGGCGTGGAGCGTCTCTGCAGGTGTATAGAGACGGAGAGGTCACCTGATTACTCAGTAACCCATATTTACTCAGCATAGTGTATTTACTTTGTGTGGCTCAGCAGAGCCACTGACACAAACGTCTGTGTGCATCTACGACAGACACCAGGTTTGATTTACCTTCATGAAAAAAATGTAAATAGATGCAGCAATATTCATTTCATGGTGGGTTGCATTCCATGATAACACAGTAAAAAATTGAATGACAGCGAAGAAGAACATAAGTGACTGCACATGCAATTGTCTTCACACTATATAGAGGAACATGCCAAAAATCAGCTGATCAATGCGGAAATCTCATTTCTATAACTATTTACTACACAAATCAATGACGTGAACTATAGTCATGAGCTCGTCACTTCCTTTACTTTCATCACAGAGAAAAAAGGGGCCGCAGTCACGTCTATTCCGAACACAATCGGTCCAAAGACACTTATTCTGCTTGTGTGTAGCCCACTTGGACTCACCCACGTACTCACGCCCCGTCCCGTGCAGCTGCAGTAAAGCGGACCGTGATGTCGTAAATGACATCGGTATTAAAGTGAAGTTGTTGAAGAAATGACTCACCTCTCTCCCCTGAGCCTTTGCTTCCCTCTTCATCCCGACTGACTTGTGTGATGACTGAGGACGGATTGTCCATCACATCCAGCTCTGCTGCGGAGTGTTCGGCCTCTCTACTTCAACTTGCAGATGCTTCGCCGACTCTGCTGCATTCAACCAACTTCATGCAGGGTTTAAAAAGGCGCTTTAGACAAAACCACCAGCGAACAACTCGTCCATTCCACGTCCGCTGCCGTCGTCCGACCGATAAACTTTTTCCTCCCACACAAACTTTTACGGGCTTTAACAGCAACTTTGATTCAATATGGAGCGCGACTCCACTCGCAATTTGAAGATACAAACATGGAGGTTTCAAGGCGTCCCGTTTCACTTAAAGTGGCGCAGTAAGGGAATGGCGGTGCGCCACGCTCGCTCTGCTGGCGTCTACGCGTTTAGCGACGATCCCTTACAGTGGCCTAAAAGTTCAGTCAAAGCTAAACATGCTAAGCTAGCGGGCTAGCTTCACATGAGTATGTTAATGCAAGATAAAAACGGGTGTGGGCGGCGTAAGTGATTCAAAAAAACAAAAACGAAACACTGTACAGCCGTGAAGGCTCAAAGGCTGTAATCCAGTACAGAGCAGTCTGACCGCCAACAAGCGCAACCGCGATGTCTTTTTAAGAACTACTCGACGACGACATGACACCACCGAAACTTTGGTTTATACTTATTTAACGGGTTCGTTGGATGTTAGAGTCCGCCGGGCTGCAGTTGTGTAATGGTCGCCTCGTTGTTGTGAAAAGTTTTCGCAGGACTTGTCGCAATGAAACGCCCTGTTCGGGTCCCTTGAAACTGCCCGGGGCCAGGGAGCGTCGCCAAAGTGACACCTCTGTCAGATGCGTACATTGTTTTTGTCCATAGAAAGTTGAATGCAAGTGCTTTTTAAAGTTTTGCTTTGAAAGTATTGTTAAGTTTAATTAAGTTATTGTGTTTTGTTGTTTTGTGATGATGTAAATTCTCTCCGTCTCTCTTTCCATTTTTTATTTAAGTGTAATCACTTTTACTGTTTTTAAACTCCAGAGTGAGATATTTATGCCTTACGACAATGGATCACGATAGTGGGACATCATTATAAACCTACTGTTGTATTTTCACCTAGAATGCATTTAAACTAAAATGTGCTGTCTAATTCTATAAAAATGTGATTATTTAGTCTCTACTCAAATCACATCACATGATCATTGTGCTTTTTTATTTAGTCACAATTTACTCAGCTTACTGGAACTACACAGTCACATTAATTTGAAATAGTTTCTCAGATTTCTGTAGCAGGGAGATGTTCTGGGGTAACAAAAGACTTGGCAAAAACAATTGTAGTGCAAAATTTGACTGCCATTGCTTTGCTCCCAGGTCCTCTATGACATGTATGGCTTGATATCTGTATTTTTCAGAAATTTCTTTATTTTATCTTGAAAGTGTGTAACTGTCAACTGCTCCTCATCATTATTCTCAAGGCAAGCGCAAAGTTTCATGAATGCCTAAAGCTATAAATTGGCTTAGCTAGTTTGCTACTTAAGTATGAATTAACTTATTAATTTAGGTCTAATTAATTTTGTGACTTAATTAGTAACTTAAGTTACTTAAGTACTTGATTAAGTAGCTAAGTGCTTCTACTTTAAAGCTAGAACTAAACAGCAGAGTTAACTACCTATCACCTCACCCTATCTTCCTACTGTATAGGGATCCTGGATGAGCTCCCTCCTCCTGTCTGAAAAAAAAAAAACTAAATAAAAACATGAATGGAAGGATTTGTCTTTACTGGAAGAAGATCACAATGTTTGGAGGAATTCACCCACTGATGAAAAGAAACAGGATTACAATGACGAATGAAGGCCTTTGACCTTTGACCTGTCAGGACAAGTTCTAATGGTGCAGTGAAAGGAGAGGAACCATCTCTCTCTCTCTCTCTCACACACACACACACACACACACACTGAAGTGCAGACTCACAGGTGCTCCTCCATCACCATCTCCGCGTGCCGCTGCCATGACGTCACCTCATTGGTACGTCACCTTGGATCGGTGAACTCTGTGTCCCGTGTGGGACGACAGTTGTCGTCGCTGGGCCGTCAGTCATCTCCTCCCTCCGAATCTTTTCCATAGTTGCGTGTTGGAACAGTTCATTTTTTCCACAGACGTTTAGAGTCCATAAAGCCAGGGAGCGAACCAATAAAACCATGACACGGACACTCTTTCTGCTCTGTGAACATCCGCCCAGCAGTCGCCTGCTGGGACCAGCACACCTGATCCAGACAAGGTCCTGATTAACTGCAGCTGTGCTTGAACATCTCCCCCACCACACACACACACACACAAACTGCTGTTGTGCAAGGAAATCTTTCAGTATCAGCATTATTGATATATTTTAAATGCAATTAGCCTTTCAAACAAGACCATTTGACACTTCATGGAGAAATTCTGCTAAAAAAACTCCCTTTTCCCAATTGTATGAATATTTTATTCCATACTGTCTCATAAAAACAGTTTTCCACATATAAACACCGCAAATTGGTACATTTACAAATCTTCAACCATCCAAATTATACAAAAAGGAACACTATGAAAGAGCATAATGCACGACACATTCTATCGTTACACAGACTTCATGTGCTGTTGGTAAAGAAACGGCTGCATTCACACAAGAATCTGCTTGTTATTGGAAATATTGTCGTCACATTTTTTGCTTTGTTCAAACAAGTGTGGATCAGTACCAACAGAGACACGTTTACAGACAAATGTTCTGGGTGCTAATCAGATTTAGGCACTGACCGGGTCACCATGATTTGAGCCAGCTGACAAACGCAAGAGGAAATACTGACAAACCACAGCAATTGACCAGTGTGTTGGACTTCTCCAAGTATCCACGTTGGTGCTTTACACAGTGTCATGACAGCAGATTGCAGATAGAACCACAGAACAATACCACGTACTTCAATCTCACCCTAAAATAGTTGGTATGACTCAACACCAGTCACAAACACACACTTTTTATCTTGTTGCTTTACTAAGTGAATCCAAAATACTTGTGCGCAGGCACACACACACGCACACACACACATACATGCAAATAAATTAACATGAAAAACGTAAACAAGGTCAAAAAAGAAAAAAAAAAGATATATTTTGGTTTTTAAACAAAATGCAGAAATAAATTAGCAGCGTAAATTATGGTACATTCATATGAGCGCTGTAAAACGAGGCGGTGGCGGAGAAACGACGGAAGTGGGAACTCAACTAAAGGTCGATGTGAGTGACAGTTTGTGCAATTAATCAAGTAAAATATGAAAACTGTGACTTTGCAATACATTATTACTAGTTACTTCACCTCAACACCCATTTGTTAAACATCTCCGTCATGGACTCTTCTACAGGTTGTCAAGCAACCTGCCGTTTCACATCAAGAATGGGACTTTCAAACTAAAATCACTGCGTTTCAACTGTAGAAGCTGGTGCCCGGGGGGAGCTCTGGTAGGTGCGCAGCAGCACTTTGTGCTTGGTGGCGCTCTCTGTGCGACTTTTTTGCTGCTCCACCAGGAGCTCTTTGAGTCGGCTGGTGGTGAAGGTGAGCGTCTGTCTCCTTAGCTTCATCAGGTACGAGTCCTGCAGCCAGGCTTGCGTGAAGCAGTCGCGTGTGGTCGGACGGGCCCTGGGGAGACACGTTGGATTCCTTCATTTTAACTACATATAACGCCTTTAGTTATTTTTAATGTGTGCTTTGTTTCAGAACAAGAATAAGAACGTCGGTCCACTAGTTTGAAGGAGCACATCATATTTACGGTACAAATAATCACTGCTGAATATTAAAGATGCGGATCAGCACTCACCAAGGATAACTGCTCAGCATCTTCCTCAGAAAGGCGGAGGCACTTTGGGACACGTTTGGGTACAGTTTGCTCGGCTCAAACTTCGCCAGGAGGATCTTGGACCTCACGCATTCGGGGTCCTTATCTTCGTAGGGCAGTCGACCACTCAGCCTTTTTTATATCAACACACAACAGCATCATTTATTGTGTGCCGCAACGTCTTTTTTTTTTTTTTTGTGATGGGGG
>CAAKHB010004049.1:41402-57540 GCA_901007665.1 Aeoliscus strigatus
GGATGTCATAGTAATCTGTCAAACGCCTCATTTTCCTGAGAATGGTTCCCTCGTCTTCCATCAGCTCCGTCTCTTCTTTGCGCTCTGCAGGGAACGTTTTTTTTTTTTATCCACACAAGTGAAGGTTTCAGATTATTTGTCTGAAAATATCTTGTGGTCCCACATGGGGCCAATTTCTGGTTTTTGATGAGGAAATGAGGAGAAGACCTGTGTGAACAGTCAGTTCAGCCTTGCAGGAGTTGGAGCCGGCCAGGTTCTTTGTCGTACAGGTATACACACCCGAGTGCTCGGGGCGGGCGTTGAGGACCACCAGAGAGTATTCTGGGTCATCGTACACGAATGTGTAGTAGCTGCTCTCGGACAGAAGCACGTCATCCTGTCAGAGATGACTCAGCATTACAGGAGAACATATCACATCGAATGTTTTACAGCCACGAGAGAGACACCACAAACCTTATACCACAGAATGTCCGGGTCCGGTTTCCCTTCGACCACGACAGCCAGACGGCACGTTTCCCCTGCGTGCACGTCCACATCCTCCATGATGCTTTCAAACCTGGGTGGTGCTGTAAAGGAGTGTCAACAGTTAAAAAAAAAAAAAAAGACAAGCTGCTGTGGGTGGAAGAGCGGAACCATTTGTCTGGAACTGACCTGCCAGGACGAGCTGCAGCGTGCAGAGGTCGCTGCCAAACTGGTTGCTGGCCACCACCACCAACTGGCCGACGTCTGAGCTCCTGACCCGCTGCAGCTTCAGGCAGTGCTGGTCATCATCTGGCATGCTCATCTCATACACCCCCGGTTTGTGGACCAACACGACCCCTCTCCTGCGGGGAAACAGTGGCGAACACTATTGAAGATTTTAGGAACCGGCAGTGTTTGGTTTCAGAGGAGCAGAGGAGACGTCCACCTTTTCCAGGTGACCACGGCGTGAACGTGGTTCAGCGAGACGGTGACGCTCACAGGTTGGTTCTCGACCACATACACCATGTCGGGTTTGTCCACGATCACAGGCGCTTTCCTTAAGTAGGGTCCTAACACGCCAGACAAATCGTCTTTAAGGAAGCGTCTCCTTGAAAGCCACCAGAAGCCGTCTGCGGCCTCCTCACCTCTGTCCAGGAGCTGGACCAGGTCGGTGGACGGAGACGGTTTGCTGCACGTCTTGCCGGTGGACGCCAGCACCCTGAAAGCGTAGCGGACTCCTTTGGACAGGCCGGTGACTGTGTAGTTGGTCTCCCTCAGGCTGGACGCCACGACGGACCACTGGACGGACCCCAGCGGTTGCTGCTGCACCACGTACAGCAGGGAGGCGGAGTCTGCGGACACACCCGAGTTATCAAAGTCAACTTTATTGTCAAAAACACCGTATATGTGTGATATACATCATAGATGAAGTTACAGACCTCTCAACACACGGTTATAGGTTATCGGTACACGTGTTATCTTTGTGGAGGAAGGACGCCGAAGAAAAACATAACAAAAGTACCTAAGGAAGGCTCGAGCCTCTTTGGTCTCTTCCAGCTGAGGCTGATGGTTTTCCCAGTAATGGCCTCGACCACAGGGGGCCCGTCAGGAGGCTCGGGAACGACGTCTGTTTCCAAATAAACACCAATGTGAAAAACAGCCGTCAGCCGCCGACGTGCAGCTCAAACGCCGTCGTCCCACCTGTGACGTATAGGTGAGCGTAGCAGGCCGCTTTGCCCACTTTGTTGGAGATGACGGCCTTGTAGACGCCCCTGTGAGCGTGGCAGCAGCTCCGCAGGACCAGGCTGTGGACATCCCTGTCTGGAGGAAACACACCGAGGAAACACACCGCCTGTTTATCCGCTTACCGCTACTGAACGTCAAGTTGTGTTGTCTTACGCTGGGTCATCCTGCGCTCGTCGCTGCTCTCGATGCGCTTGCTGTTGTGGTACCAGGACATGGTCGGGTAGGGCAGACCCGTCACCTTACACTCCAGCACTGCCTCTTTCCCTTCAATCACTTCCACGTCCGCCAGAGGTTTGACAAAGTCCGGCATGGTCCTCCTCTCCACCTCGCTCTCCAGCAGCTCAGGCTCCTCTGGGATGGAGGGCATCTTCTCCAGTTTGGACCTGGAGGGGGCGACAGTGCAACTATCAGCGGATCCAAAGCGGACGGAGACGGTTTTATGAATAACCGATCGCTTACATGTGGGAGGAGGTGGCCGCTCTGTGCTCCTGCACGTAAAGCTCGGCGGTGCATTCACACTTGCCGTGGACGTTTTCAGCCACGGCGGTGTAGAAGCCTTCGGTGTCTCCGTTGACGTGGCTGATGACGAGCGAGTGACGACCCCCCTCTTTCAGGACGCGGACGTTGTCGCTCTCCACCACGGGCGTCTCTGAAAGAGAAAAGGAGCAAACCTGCCATATCCTCTGCTGTCAGGTGACAGACACACACCCACGTGGACAGCCTCCTACCAAAATGCATCCAGGTGACTCGTGGAGCAGGTGATCCGCTCACCTTGCAGTCAAACCGGGCGGTGCGGCCTTCGATGACCTCCAGGACGTCCAGTTTGCGCGTGAACAGAGGCTCCGTGGACGGGGTGACCTTCAGGCTCGCGCTTGAGGTCAATTCCTCTGTGAACGAAGGTGAGTGGAGATGAAGCGTGACTGTATTTACAGATGCCAGGAAAAACAATCCAGAGACAGCAGCTGCTGGTGGACTTTGGATATTCAGAGTAATAAAATGAATTAAAACGTATATTGTACTTGTTCATCGTAGCCAACCGCAGTGCTACAGTGCTACAGATTAAATAGATACTGAAAAAAAGAATAGAATTACTTGTACATAACACAATTATTTATAAATTATATGACATATAAACAAACATATTTTTTCAAGAAACAAAAAATTAAAAAATACTCTATTAATTGTATATAAAAGTCAGTAGTCATTTTCATGCAACGTATGAACTGCTGTTCACCCTTGGCGGTGCTCAGCTTGCAAGTGTACGTCCCGCTGTCATCCTCATGTACCGAGTTCAGCAGGAGTCGGCACCTGAATGCAAAACAGCAGCAGTTGAACCAAAGCGGATGACGCTGGAACACAGGAGAAGAGCAGGTGTACCACTGATGACGCCACCTCTTGCCGTCAAAGTGCATCTTGCAGTTCAGCAGCGCCGGCTGGATCAGCTTCCCGTCAGAGAGCCAGTCCACCTCCACGTCGGCAGGCCCGCCGATGTGACACTCAAACATGGCCGACTCTCCGGCCCTCACCGCCACGTCTCTCGCCTGCTTGGTGATTTTCAGGACTTGCGCGGCGGCTGCAGCTAAAAACACAAGCGTCGCTTTTAAGAAGCTGCTGGGTGACGAAAGGAGAAGTTTCAGTGAGTCACGACTGACGTTTGACCTCCAGGCGACATTCCTCCTGCTCGGACCCGTACTCGTTGACGACCTTGCAGACGTACAGCCCGCTGTCCGACCTCTGTGCCGGGCTGATTCTCATTTCGCTGGCGCCGTCATCTGCGTCTCGCACACTGAGGCGCCCCGCTGCCTTTACTGCGACTCCGTGCTTGAACCTGGGTCGCAGGAAAGTGGCTGTCAGGGCCGTGTTTAACGAAGAGCGCTGACCTCGTGTTTGAGTCGTACCAGTTGACCAGGGGGCGGGGCTGCCCTCTGACCTTCACTGATATGACGATATCTTGGCCTTCGTGAACCACCTGGTCGCATGGCGCCACCTTTAAAGAGTCAGCAGTACTTTTCTTAAGTTGTGTCATTAAATTACACAAACTGCTGAGATCACGGAGGTTACCTGAAAAGACGGAGGCTCCTTGAAGTGGACACTTTTGGTCAGCGCAGGCACCTCCCCGACCTCCATCGCCTCCTCCTGGGGGCTCAGGTACTCGTCATCAGACCGGGCCAGGGACCTGACTGCTTTCCCCTCGTGCTCTGGAAGACGGGAATTTTTTTTTTTTTCCACCCTCTCTGCTCTACATTTAATTGGCTTTCATCCACGCTGATGAAAAGTCAACACGTCATTAATTGGAGTGATTAAATGTGAGATGCACGAGGGAGCTGGGTGAAGCTGAGCAATCTGTCCAGGCTCTGACGCCATGTTTGCCGAGATGAGCGGCTGGCGACAGGGAGTTAGAGGACGCAGCGGCGAGCAGACGGACCTTTCTGACGCGACCGTAGCAGAAGAGATAATAAATTATTCCCTTAATCCCTGACCCAATAACTCGCTCACTCCCCTAGGAGCAGAGCAGACGCTGTGTCTGGACTCCTGACAGCTTCTTACAGAATTAATTCACAGCCGCAGCATGATTTTGTTTCACTTGCTGCTTTTCTTTTTGTCAAAAATTGAAACGAACAAAGAATATCTGAACATAATGAGACCTACAGCCGAGTGGTACAAATACACTGTGCTAAAATTGTTTTTCTCAATGTTCGAGCTGGTAATTTCGCAATTAAACACATTAAGAAGGAAATAACCTACCTAGAGTCACATCTCCGTGCAGTGTCTGCTCACTGGGGGAGAAATACCCCCAGAGTATTTATGTCAACCCGCCAACTCTTACACAACTGTTGCCCCATCGCCAAGTATTTATTTACTTTCTCTCTCATCCTCTGCTCTTTCTCCTGTTGAAATTCCTGCTGACATTGACCAAACAGCCTCTGAATACGTTGCCCCCCCCCCACACACACACACACACACACATTTTCCCACTGTGAGACAGCTGTGGGATGGGTCTCATCAATTCACGTCCATGTCCTCAGCCTCAGCCTACTTGAACGGACTTAACGAACGACCATCCCGGGAAACGACGGGAGAAAAACGCTCGCACGGAAAATAGCAAGCGCGTGTTTGACAGGAAGAAGCCGTCCGCATGGGCTATTCCGTTTGAACAACTTCCCGCAGCCATGCAAACTTAAATCTGGAGGTGAGAAACTCCAGGAGCGCAGCAGTAATCTCAAACAGGCACATGAAGCTGACTGCAATTACCAAAGAGAACAAGTAGGCGGCTAAAAATACTCCTGGAAGGTGGATGCCACTGGCCTAATATGGCAACGTAGACCTGGTGCTGCTGCAGAGACAGCACCCGCTCGCATTTGTTGGCAAAACTGGGGAAGTGCAGGTTGCATTTGATTTAATCAATCTCTCTCTCACACACACACACACACACACACACACACACATGCACACACGCGTGCACACACCCAGTCAGGTCACATAAACACACAAAGTGTTGGAGTGAAAGTCTGAGCTAGGCACTGTAAAAATTTTACTGGTTGCCATGGTAACTATTGCTGCGACAACAGAATGCTCAGCTCCAGGCCTTTGTGATTAAGGCGGGGGAGCGCTGGCGGTGGATTAAAGCCCGTTTGGTGCGTGAGCCGACGTGCTGGTGAATTTCAATGAAGGCATCGTTTTTCATTTAAGGAACAAAAGCTAAAACTCCTCTCACCAGACTGGAGGTGGAGTGTGGCGCTGCAGGAGGCTCTGCCCGCCGCGTTCTCTGCCGTGACGCAGTACGACCCCGCGTGGTTCGGCCTCACCTGCTTGATGAGCAGGCTGTGGCGCTCCCCCTCAGCCCTCACCACATGGAAGGCATCACTCTGGATCTCCACGTTATTCTTCGTCCACGTCACTGGGGAAGCAAAGCAAGTTACAAAAACATGCAGCCATGTTCATTTTTTACTGATTAAACTGAAGTTGTATTTTTTTCACGTTTTATTTCAATTAAATAGATAAACAAAACACAAATGAATAAATAAAATACACTGTCAGCCATTATAATTGCATTCACAGTTGTGACACAAACAAATATATTAATTCATATGTATGTTTCTAATTAGTAATTTTAATGTCCCTGACAAACAAATCTGTGTTTTCAAAGCAGAACATTTTCATTTTTTGATTTTATTTATTTTCCTTGGACAGTTTTTTTTCCCTCCCAGTCAGATTTTGTTTTATTTTTCTGACTACCCACTCTGGTCAGTGATTTCCTGTGAAACTGTGCGGTTTGTGATCTACCGGTTGGAGGCGGGCTGCCCGTGACGAGGCACTTCAGAGTGACCTCGCAGCCCTTTCTTGTCGCCGCGTTCTCGAGAGGCCTCTTAAACGTCGGGCACTCAGCCGCCTCCTCATCAGCAGATATGTCGGACCCGTCGGATGAATTCCCTGGAGAGAGAGGAAAAAGAAAAAAAACCCCACATGTTTATGAGGGGCTCGTGATAAAACCCTCTGAGGACCACATTTCATCCTGTCCTCTGTGGACCTGGGGGGAGCTGAACGACCTTTCTTGCCTCTGCGGCGTCGCCCCTCGTCTGCGTCACAGTCCGTCTCCATGGGTTCCTCCTCCACCAGGATAGTGGGAACGGTGACTTTGGCGCCTGGAGATGTCCGCCCTGCCTCCGACTTCCTCCTTTTGTTGCGGGGGCTGACGGATGGCGTGGGCGATGGGATCAGTCGAGGGGGCTTGCGGGGACACTGGGGGGGTCCTGGTTGCTGGTTCTGTTCTGCTGGAGAACTTTGTTGGACTTCACTGCAACAGAAGACAAAATGCTAAATGTTACCGAGAGCAACTCTTGCACACACACATCAGCCAAAATCATCCAAACCTGGGGAGCCTCATTCTTGTGGCTGTTGCCAATGGTTGCCCCGGTAACTGGTGAACTGGTGCTGTCTCCATGGCAACGGAGATTTTCCCCGTGCCGGCGTGTGACGAGCGCTCCGTTGGTTTAGACGCTGGATCTAGCTGTGTCATCGCATCCTTCTTCAGACTTTGGCTCCCGGGGGCTTTGCTCAGCCCTCCCCCCTCCACTTCCATCGCTCGTTCCCTGGCCTCCAACTTTTTCACCACTTGGGGAGGAATGGGCTCCAGCCTCCCGGTCACCAGCCTCTCCTTCTGCGGCAGCTGCTCGGTGGAATACGACTTCTTCAGGCTGGGTTTCCCCACGAGCTTCTTGATCCTCTCCAGTTCCTCCGTGAACTTGCTCTGGTAGCTCTGCACCTTCTGCAAGTAGCTCGTCTTCTCCTCCAAAGAGGAGGCCCGTTGTTTGAACGCTGTTCTCTTCTGCGCGGCGCCCTGAAGGCAACGACCCCCCCCTTTGTTTCCTGTGTCATCCACGTCCCGTCCGCACCCTGAAACCGACCCCGGAGGATCCACACTCGACCTCCGCTCCTCAAAAGCTCGGACCTTGTCAACGATCTTGGGCCCGGCGCGAGCCAGTTTGGGTGTCATGACAACCTGCTCGGGTTTGGGTTTATCCTGGTCCTGGTTCTGGGTACTGGTGTCTTTGTGTAAAGTGGTGGGTTGCTGAGGTGAAGACACGGGGAGACGGGTGAGGGGACCCCGTGATTCTTCATCGGTTTGTGTCCTAGTGAGGATTGATGGGACGTTAGAGGTCTGGGAGAGTTGCAGAGCAGACGTTCGGAAGAGTCAAAAAGAAACAGACGAATTTCCGTCACGTCAGTTTGTTTGAAGATGTTTTCGTATTCACCAGCGCGTTCCTCGCGCGCTATTTGTGTCTCAACTTCAAGACACGTTCAACAGTGATGAATGAAACGGTTGCGAACGGAAATAAACATGAGAGATTTCTCAACGGTGGTGAAGTGGAAAACATCTAAGACAGTTACTGGAAATGGGTCGAAAAACTCCAGGAAAAAAGTAGCGCTTACAGTCTACTTCAAATACAAACCCATCATGCTTTAAAAGAAGCTGTGAATCACACCGACTCATTTGGGAGGACGTCCATGCTAATATTAGCCCGGTTCAAACCCATGCATGCCACAGCAAACCTATAAAGATATGGTGTTAATCCAAAAGTGACAGGCTGCTCTAGAAAACGTGCAGTGGGTAAAACGTGGAATGACGAGGACAGGTTAGCGTCACAAACTAACTGTCACACTGAAATCACTCACGGTGACAGAAAGTCAAAGGAAAGTGTGGCATCAAACTAAGACAGGGATGGAACACCATGAATTTGTGAATAAGAATTCCATTAAAAGAGAATACAAGTGTTGGAGGATATGACGTCTTTGTTTATGCACCGGTTTCAAATATAAATGGGGGCGTGGCCAGTCTTTTCCAGCAGGCTCCTTGAAATTAAAAAAAAAAAAATTATAACGGCATAGAAAATGTTCTCCCTCTGTAGAGGCTGAACATGCTCCCATAGTAGTCGCTGCCCACAGAAACACTTTCCTCTGACCCCTGAACGGGTCGAGCCAGGTTAGCGTGAGACGCCCGGATCAGTGGTTCCACACCCAGGTGACGGACAGGGGGGCCCCCCTGTGTGGGAGCGCCCCCGCTGGAAGCTTGCCTGGCTGGGTCTGTGGGGTCCAAGTGGGGCCCTGGCGGACGTGAGCCCAGGGCCCGGAGCTCTCGCTCCACGACAGGGTCATAGGAGCCGGGGAGGGTGGCTCTGCGATCCGAAGCATCGGGGTTATAGTCCATCATCCTATCCCTCTCACCTGGACAGATGAAGAGAGATGATGGGAGATGTTAGTTTATCACTGGTAATTCTACAAACTGGCCCTTTAAATAAACGACTGAAAAAAAAGTCTGACTGTAATTTAGATGATTTTATTTCACAGTCAAACTAACAAACAGGTTTCAACACAACATGTGTATTGAACAGTAAAAAAACAGGATGTGCATGGCGGAGCTACTCGAGGAGATCACCCCCCCACACACACACACACACACACACACACACATCGCAAATCAGGTGATGAATGACAGTTTGGTGATGAGCAGCGGAGGCAGGAGTGCTTCAGCAGCGAAAAGAGAGTGCACTCAGCATCTTCGGTTAACAGCGGCGCGTCCAGGAAAAGAAAACGACTGCAATTACAAAAAGGCTCCTGACTCAGCCGCACCGGCTCCTCGTCGAAAGGCAGAGGAGTCACACACGTTTGCCTTGAAAATCATCGGTGGATTGTCAAGGTTTCGTGCGCAGCAGCAGCCGAGATCAAGTGATGTTTCGCCGCCCTCGTCTGCTCCAGAGATCGTCAGCCCCCGCCGACACAGAAGCTCAGAAGGTGCAAACGCCACATACTGTACAAGCGAGGGAAGAACATGAAATTTCCTCCCTGCTGGCGGAGAAGGGTGTCAATATTTTGTGTCTATATTTGGACACCATGTTGGCTGGTTGGGAATGGGTGCTGAGGGCTCACAGCTCTGACGACGGCGGCGATGGTCGGCTGTTGTTAAGATCATTTCAACAGAGCAAGTAATGGCCACGATATGTGAGAAAAGCCAGACACTGGAAACAAAGAAGATTAGTGGTGACAAAACCAACATTGACACTTTAGAGTCACTTAGTCACTTAGAGACTAAAAGAAAGTAAGATTAATAAATCTGTCCGACGAGGCATCACAACCACGACTGTTGCACCTGTAACACACATTCACAGCTGCATGTGTGATATCAAGGCCGTATCGTCAAACAGTGGCAGATTGAGCTCCCTCATTACGCATTTGTAAATTAGACGCCCTCTAGTGGTCATTTAAGTAAACAACGTGAAGAGCTATGACCTCTATGTTATGGATGGAATTTAATTCAATTAACCGGGGAGCTATTTGGCAGAGTGACAACTTTGAAAATTGCCATGTGCTGGTATTTATTTACGGAAATGAGCTATGATACAATAGAGACATAAGTAATGCTGTTGTCACCCTTAAACTCAGAGTTAGGAACAAAAAATGGGACTAAGAAGAAGGAGAAACCTGAGCAGGAAACTCGACCAGTGTGTTGACGCATCACGCCACGAGGGGTTGATGCCAGATCACATGTCATCCGAGACAGAAGATGAAGACGACTCTCAGTGAGGAAAAGAGTTTCTGACTCTGAGTCACTCACATATAAAACTTTTCAGGGGTATAAAATGGAATGAAAGCGAAGTACCTGAAGCCCCCCGCCGGCCAGCCTTGTCCTGGTGCCTCCCGGGCCCTTCTTTGGTTTCCATCTGAGGCTCTGTGGTCTCATCTTCTGTGGTCTCAGAGTCTGCAATCACAGCCAGAGACGTGCTAAGACAGCAGAGTGGAGATTCAAATGAGAAACTGAGGGGGGGATGGTGGTGGTGGTGGTGGTGGTGGTGGGGGGGTGGGGGGGGGCGTAGATGAGGAGCTGTGGGGAAATGACATTTCAAGCAGCGGCGAGAGTTTGATAGCTGCCCTGAAAAGAAATACCGGAGCTCATACGATGCCAGCTGTGGCTTCTGAAGACACACGCTGGAAGCGTCTGACAAAACCCACATTTCTCCAGAGCAGCTGCTTCCTGTGTCTCTAGGATGTGTCTCTAGGAGCAGAATGACACACGAACCACCACACTGGATTTGAATGCAAAGGGAACGAAAGTGGAGAGGGGAAACAATGAAGGCGAACAATCCCCGAACATCACCAGGGTGAACAGATGAGGCTGGGGGAGAGAGGTGGGGGGGTAGGGGGTGGATGGGAGAATCAAGACGGGCAGCTTTTACCATAGCTTTGCTTTCGGCAGGAGCGGAAAACTTCGCTTCCGTAGTGGCAGCAAGAGAGGGCAGACGGGAGAGCACCGTTACTATGGAAACCAGCATCCCTCTCACCCACACGACCAATCCTCTTGGTACCCATGAGGGGTCTAAAAAAAAAATCACTGGGCAAACTGCCGGGTGGCTGACAGATACGTTTTCTACTGGTTAGATCGGAGGTTGCGCCTCATTGCGCCTCACATCAAGTCAGATCCTGTTCAGATCATTCCAGAAGGTCTGCCTGGTGCTAGAAGAAGCCAGTGAACAAATGGCATCCTATCGTTTCCTGGGCGTGGGTAATGTCGATCCAGCCATGTCAAAAGAAGGCGGAGGATATTGCCTCAGCAGTGTAATTATTAGATTGAATTGTCATGTAAATAGTGTGATAAGCCTTATTTGCCAGATATTGTGTCGTAAAATGAAGAAGTGTGGCTGTTGTTGGGGATGGATGTACCATAATAAGACCCATAAACGGCAGCGTGGACGTCCTGCAACAGCAGTTCTCATTCGTGAGCTTCATTACAGGAGTAAATCAAAGGGGAAGCACATGCTTTTGTCCACAGTGGAGAAAAAAGAACCAAAAAAAAAACCAAAACAGCCGAGTACAGTAGAATAGAAGCAGAAGGCGGTAGAAGCTCATACTGACAACACACCATGGGTAAATCTGCCAAATGTCCGCGTGGGATGACCGGTTCTCTGAAAGAAGATACAGAGTACAAGCTGTTATTCAGCTGCAGGCAAACATCCTGGTGGACACAATAGGAGCTGCTGCTTTGATTTACACAAAGAAGACGATGTGTGCGGGAAATAAACATTCACGGGAAAATACACGAGTGGGAAAAGTCATCTGTAGTGTTTTGTTTCTGATTGTACTCACAAAAAAAGGTTTTCCCATCATCCAACAACAAGATAATTCTTCAATAATTTCTCAACTATTAGAGTTATTGGCCTTTAAAAGGACTCAAGGTGATTTCTCCAGTAGAACTCCACACAAGCAGGTCAAGGGTCACATGGGTCCAGCTACAACACATGTCAGTCACATCAGACTGACAAAATTACTGAGCAAAAACTGCAAAAGCTGTCGGACAGGCGTTTATCGGGGTGTCATCGGCGTAGAGTTTGAACACTGAGTTAGCAGTGCTGATGCAGCAACTTCTAAAGGACCACGCTGTCAATCAAACGGAGACGGGGCTCCTCTCAGAGTGACGCATGTTTCCCACTGGATGAAAAGTGGCAAAAGTGAAAATGAGTCATTTCACGCTGCACTCCCATTCGGTTCGTCTTTTCATGTCAGGAAATGTTGCCTGGGGGCAGCCACTGATGCTCCACCCCCGCCCGCGGCTTGATGTGGCTTCACAGAAATATCAATAACGGAGAAAAAAATGGATTTGTCGAGCACATATATAAATGGGGTGGGGGGGGTGGGATCATTCCACCAATTCAACGGCGTCCGTTTCTGCCCCGGTTCTCACGTCTCCCCGGAGCCGTAGCCTACTGACACACTTTCTGTCCGCTCTGGATTCATCCAACCTGACACATGAACCACGACAGCCAAAACAAGATGCATATTGAACACAGATGTCTGTGAACGCTCTAAGGAAAAATAATGATATTTCTATCTGGAACACAACACATCTCTATCTCATTACCAAGTGAAGGGGCGGGGCCTGACATCCTAGGAATAAGACCAGGAAAATAACATGGATGCACAGAGGCGTCACTGGTCCGTGAACTCACCTGAAATCTCTTCTTGGACCAGATTTTCTTCATCTTCAAATATGGGGGGTCACCTGTGGCATCAGCTCAAAAAGAGGGCGTGGCCTGAGCAGAGCAGATCCCAAAGCCTTTTGTTTGTGTTTACGCTCCAGTCTGCCAGTGAGAGCGGAGGGAGAGGATGCGAACCAGCCGGAGCGAGGTGTCTTTGTGTCTGTATCCGCTGGTGTGTGTGCACAGCCCCCACTCCACTCCTCCCCTCCCCTCCCCCCTCCCCTCTCTGACGTAGACGCTTGCCTTCAGAGGGGCAATTCTCAGCTCGCCACCTCTTACCATTCTGCCTCAGTCAAGAGCACTCTCAGAGGAGGGGTGTGTGTGGTGTGTGTGTGTTTGTGTGGAGGGGGGGGCGCATACGGATTGTGCTTGTCTTGATTGCGAGTGACGCGACTGGAACGGGGGGAGGAGGAGGAGGAGGAAAACAAGTGGCTTCAGCCGAGCATGTGCGCCTCTCTTTTCCAAGAAGAATTGAAATGAAAGGTGGCGCTGGAGGGACGAGTTTCAAGTATTCATCCTCTCTCCTGCCCCCACGTCTCCAGCTTGAACCTCGGACTCACGCTCCACTAGATCCGAGCGTCGTCTCACGGTCACAGGTTCACTGAGAGAACTCGTTCCTGATGAGAAGGTTCGACTCCCCCAGAACAGCGAGCCTCAAGAGGTCAGAGGTGTAGGTACAGACGTCACCTGGGCAGGAATTAAGTCACCAAGCTGAAGTTGAGTGCAGTGAGAACCTTCCGGATGTGACCTCCTGCAGTGACGTGAAGCTCCGGAAACGAACGTTACAGAACTGAAACCTGAGCGACTGAGCCAGCCGGGTAAGTTCAGACGTCTGTCAGGAGCTGATGAACATGTCTGCCTCTACCGGTACGACTCTCTGCTCCAGGATGTCGGATATGTGGACAGCAAAACGTGATGAGCATGTGGAAGTGCCCTCCCACCGTCCACCTCCGCCTCCCTCTCACACACTCAGACGCTTGTTAATTGTTCCTTCAGACACATCTGTGCCCTCCGTACCTCTGTGGAGTGAATCTAAAAATAATCACAAGCGGCTCTGTCGCCATATTTCAGCTGGGCTTTGCAGAGAAACCTCCCCTTGAACATTTAATGGTCTAGTAGAACCACGATCGATATGAGATTTGCTGCTACTGTGGATCATGACGAGCTCGGTAAGTTGTGACTCGACCTTTTCCCTTCTCCACAATAAAAACGAGCACAGGTACAGTGGACAGCTGCTCGCCACCGTTATTTGAACAAACATCCTCAGCCTCGCACGCCTCTCAGCCCTCCTCCATCCATCACCAGCGTGAGGCCTTTGCTCCGCTGGAAAGTGCAGCGATCAATACCGATGCTTTATGCGTGATATCGGATACACCCATGAGTAACAGCCCAAACGCCCCCGCATCAATAACTCCATCATAACACTGGATCCCATGACTGCGAAGTAACGAGAGGCCAAAGCCGCCATTTCATGCTTTTGTCATTGGAGACTTTGGATGAATTCATAGATTAAAAAAAAAAAGAAAAAGCAAAAAACAAGTTTTATTCACAAATGCGATCTAACACAGGTAAAGGGCAAATATTAAACATATGTTGTTTATATTGCCTGTATCTGAGATGAATAAACATCTGTTGAGTATTTCAACATAAAAATAGTTTGATTGTGCTGAATTAAAAATCCAAAAATGCAGCGGGTCCCCCAGACCCAGGAACATAGCCTGAGTAACACCATACAGGGGTTAAATAAAATGAGGAAAAACATGTATTAAAAACATATATTAAACAAGATATAAAAATAAAATAAACATTTTAAAAAATGACATGTATTGTCCTCCATATAATGAACTCCCTTTGACACCTTCTGTCAGATGGGCTTGATAATGTCCACGCAGGGAGGTGCTGTTTTGGAACATACTAGTTTAATTAGCTGGAAAAGTAAAAGATGGTGAGCAGGCTTCACGAAGGCCATTGATTTTGTGACAGAGGCAGCTCTGTGTCGAGCGGCCCTGATGGATGCCTTCCAGGCACACAGCTTCATCAGCAGCCGAACGGAAAACAGATCCGGCCACTGTTACATCACAACGCCGTCACATCAGACCCCTCCTTCTCCTGTCTGCTAGCTGGAGCGCCGTCTCAAACATTCATATGCTGAGCTGGTTTCATCAATGTTGACATTCACGCTGCAACCCGATCCTACCACCTAATCCGCGACTAAATCCCAGCAGGTTCCTGTGAAAGTCTGTGCCGGCGGGATGGAACACACACCCTCCCCCTTTCGCCGGACCCAGCACCAGCGAAACAGCTCGCGTATTTTAGCCTCAACTGCTGTGTCAAAGTCCAGTTCATTGATCTGTATCGTTGATCAGTGTGAAACCAACCTGGCAGGAACAGACTGTCCCCGATCCGGTGATCCAGTCAAAGACGGGAGCAACCGAGTCGAGGCCCAAACGAGAGTGAAAGTAATCATACCACACTAGAACCGTGTCTGAAGGCGTGCGTGTGTGTGATGTTTCGACCCGTCTATGTGAGGATAAACTGCCTCTGTTCTCTCCGGCTCCTCACCCAGTAGTGATGGAGACGATACAGGGACGATACGCGGACCCAGTGAGGGAAACTCCTTTTACATTTGAAGCCTAGACGAGGAACGCTGGTACGTTGTCCTCTGCTGGTTTGTCACCACAAATTATGAGGAAATTATATTGTTAGCCTCAATATTCCTATGAAATCGAATGGTTTTCATTGCACCCTCTGTTTGTTTGAATGCTTCTGTTCCTCCCACAGGAGAAACGCTCACAAAAATAAACGTCTCCTACTCACCTCTCTGCTTCTTCCTCCTCCTCGGCCCACTCACACCTCGGCTAACGCTCCTCAAAGCCTTTCGTGCATCAAGCAGGTCCTTCCTCAGCATGGCGCCTTGCGTCTTCCTTTCACTCGAACCCACTTTTTCAACAGGAGGTCACACCGCTTCACCAGAGGCTACATCTCCCCGCCTGTCCACGTCTTTAAAATGGTCCCTGCAGGGATCTCAAGATGGATGCTGGACCTCCAGACCTCCTCAGCCCATGCCTATTTTTCTCACCCTCTCCCCCGTCCTCCACCCTCAGCTGTCTATTTAGAGTCCTGCATAAAACAACCCCTCCACTTGCTCTGTAATCTGCCCCCCTCCTCCCCGCTGCTGTCCAGTTATGACAGAAGATTAAACGTGCCGCCACACAGGAAACAAACGACCTTTGCTGTCCCCGACAGGTCACTCTGCTTTGGTTTGGGGGAGTTCTGAAACTCTAGAAGAGGTCAAATATGTCGTTGCACACTTTCAATGACGTACGTTGACGGCGGAGCGCTGCCCTGTCGTCGGGTGGGTCCGTCTTTCTCAAACAACCAGGTGGGTTTGTTTGACTCCATGAGTCCTGTTTGAGTTATTGACACACAGACGCCTGCGACTGATTCCAAATCAAACATGAGCAGGGCGACATGCGATCGCGACTGCTTGACACGTGTCAATAGACACTCTTTGCCTCTGGGAACACCTGATTTGACCTGTGACCGCCTAGTTCAAAACAAACATGCATTATCTCTGCCTGATCTGATTATAAATGATCTTTGATCTGGGTTTCACTGATTGGATCGTCATGTCAAGAATCAGACTGGGCCACGAATGGACAAGATGGACGAATGGACATCAAACAACAATGTGTCACTTTCTGCGCCCTGTGACACAGCACAACAGACAAAAACAAAACAAAACAAAAAAACCCCACTTGCGTACAACCACACACAGACACACACATTTGCCCCGTCTCTCTCTCTGGCGGCAGTGATTGAGTGTGACAGCGCTGCATCTTGACCGCCGTGATGCTAAAATTATCTGTGATGCCTGCCGGTGAAATCGGAGAGGGGAGGGGGGG
>CAAKHB010004053.1:0-12325 GCA_901007665.1 Aeoliscus strigatus
GGACTGGGGACAGCGCCCCCCCCCCCCCCCCCCCAGGGATATAGTAGTTTCATTAACAGTTTGATTTTCAAATGATCACAGAGTTATTTTTACAACAGGGGGGCACTTCATGAGGTCCCTGGGGCTACTGGGGGGGGGGGCTACTACCACGTTGGTGATCCCAACTAACT
The DNA here is from genome assembly GCA_901007665.1 of Aeoliscus strigatus. NCBI lineage: Eukaryota > Metazoa > Chordata > Actinopteri > Syngnathiformes > Centriscidae > Aeoliscus > Aeoliscus strigatus. The sequence continues at coordinate 171 of CAAKHB010004053.1, forward strand.
TGTTTTTACCAAACAAGTTAGTTAAGAACAGAATTCTTACTAGAACAGCCAGGGAGGGGGCAAAGGACGAATAATGAATTCTTAACAAGTTATTCATTATTAAGACACGAAGCCTGATCAGTGAAACTGTTCTGGTCGAGTCGGGGTCATCGCCCTGAAGGACCATTAGGAGCCAAAGTATGAGAACAGAAGAACGTGTCCTCAGTTCAGTCAACATCATGTCTAGAGCGCCTCAGGATGGAGAGAAGAATGCTGCAGGCCAGGGGCCTCATGTACTACTCATGTACTCAGAGTTCCTACGCCCCAAGTCAAACACATCACCTAAAAAGTACCGAAAAAAACTAGATTTTTCTACTCATTTCAAGTGAAAAGGTGCTTAAAAGTGTAAATTGTCTAGAAACAAGTTACTTTTAAGGCGATGTGTCTGTGTTTTACCAGAAATGAGACATTTAGATTAGATATAAGACAAATATTCTGATAAGATTTAGTTTTTACAGTGGATTGTTGTCAGGTAGTAATGGAAGAACTCACCATGGGAGAAATCAATGGCAGACACGTGGTGATCCAAAAGGGTGACACGGTGACACGGTGACACGGTGACGGTGGGCAGCCACCGTCCTCTTTACGTGCACCTTGATGTCGGAACACTTTTTTTTGTGCGCTGCTCCGACCCCACAGCATTCATCCCTTTCACCTGTCTCTCTTATTGTTTATCTCAGAGGACAAATGTGCCAAAAAGCACCTTTTTACGTGTCTCAACTTCAGTGAGGAGGGTCTGTAGCTCAGTCTGTGAAATTTCTCTTCTTTGACTTGCTCATTGTGTAAATCTGATCGTGCAGAGTGAAATCATACATGCAGAGGAATTTTGTAAATGGGGGCATGGAGGGGGGGAGTCTTGCGCTCCCACATGTGCGCTCAATTCCACGTTGATTGAGATGTACAAAGGAAATGTGCGTGGAGTCATGGATACGCTCAGTTTCGTTCATCAGGATTTTTTTGTTCGTATGCCTTTTTCTGGATTTGAGAGTACGCCAAGATCCAGTAGGAAATCCATCCAACTCTTAGTACATGAGGCCCCAGGTCTGTTGACCTTTAGGTTTGACCCCAGCAGATAACCTCGGGTGAGGAATGTAAACAAGGTGGAGAACAACTCCCTTGATGGTAAACAGATAGTTGTCAAAGTGGCTGTGACCATAATAAACTTTAAGTGACGGCCTCCACACTGAGGAACCGAATGCCACGAGGAGTCAGATGGCGACGGCCAATCAGTGGTGAAGAAGATGGTCATCACCCCGGAGAACCGCCGATGAGGAGAAGACACAGACAGCTGCACGTTTCACACTTTGTATTGTCACACACTGCGCCGCTTCTTTTCACACATATGATGCGCAAAACTACAACACCATCCCCTCATCCCAGCACACCTCCGGTTAAAGAACAAACCACTCGTTCCTTCCGTGAACTTTATACAACAAACATTAACACATTAACAGTTTTGTGTTCTCAGTGACAGCGGTGGAACATTCTTTGGCCCAGACGGCGTCGGTCCTGCACCTCGTGTCGTCTGATTGTCGTCTTTGCGTCGGTTCAGTGACGCCGTTCCTGGAATGTCGGCTCCTTTGTTTGGACCGTCCATTAACGACCATTGTCTGATTCTCTATCAACAACACTTTTGGGGGAGGGGGGTCATCAAACCTTACCAACCGACTTCTCACACAATAAAGACGCTCCATTCTTGTCGCCGTGACCTTCGTCCTCCTCGGATCCAGCAGGTTCGCTTCCATCTCAAACCTGGAATGTGTCTTTGTCTTTGTGACGTCTGCCGTTTAAGACCAAACAGCTTCCGCCCCCCCCCCCGCGCAACAGTCCCCGTCTCTCCCCATCAACGCCCGTGGTTTGAGGTCGACCCCGCGTCGGCCGCCTTGCCGGCCGAGGCCAGCAGCGCCGCCGCCTCCGTCGGCCCCGTCTGTTGCACCAGTTTGTACAGAGCTCCCTCCTCGTTCTGCAGCAGGGTCAAAGGTCGGTCCAGCTCCTGGATCCGACCGGCGTCCAGAACCTCGGAGCGGGACAAGTTCAGATTAACCGTGACAGCTGAGGGACTGTCACCGACGTCCACACAGAGCGTCACCACTCACCAGGATGCGGTCGCTGTCGATGATGGTGTTGAGGCGGTGGGCGATGGTGAACACGGTGCACTCACGGAACTTGTCTCGTATGGTTTTCTGGATCAGCTCGTCCGTCCTGACATCAAATAAAAACCGGGGGTCAACTAACGTTGACCTCCACAAGGTCCAAAACGAATGTGGTGGGACCGATCTGCGTCATGTGACTGTCTGCAGAGAAAATCCATCTCGTCGTAGTGAGTGCGGTAACAAGTTACGCCCACACAGGCCACGCCCGCCCCGCCCCGGTACCTGGGGTCCACATTGGCCGTGGCCTCGTCGATGACCAGGATGCGGTTCTTCCTCAGGATGGCTCTGGCCAGACACACCAGCTGCCTCTGGCCCACGCTGAAGTTGGAGCCCGACTCGGCCAGAACCGTCTCCAACCGACCCGGCAGGTTCTCCACAGTGCGCTTCAGCTGGACCTACGGGAAAGGTGGAGATGGCGGTCAGGGACCTGTGCGCTCACTGAGCTGTGAGGATGGTTGGACGCTCGCCTCCTCCAGAGCCGTCCACAGGTCTTCGTCGGTGTGCTGGTCAAAGGGGTCCAGGTTCTTCCTCACAGTGTCGGTGAACAGAACCGGGTCCTGGTTGAAGGCAAGTGGAGCTCAGAACCGGCCCGTTGCTACGGCGGTTCCTTAGCGCCGGCGGATCTCTACCTGAGGGATGATGGACATCTTCTGCCGCAGGTCGTGGAGGCCGATGTCAGAGGTCAGAACCCCGTCGATGTAGATGTTCCCCTTCGGTTCCGCCAGGCGGAACAGCGCCGACACCAGGGAGCTTTTCCCGGCGCCGGTCCGACCCACGATGCCGACCTGTGAGACGGGACACGACGGCTGATGATCGCCTGCCGCTCCGGGGCGCGTGTGTGTGTGTGTGCACGTTGACACGCGTCACCTTCTCGTTGGGCACGAAGCTGGCGCTGATGTCTCGGAGGACGGGCGGGCCATCGGCGCTGTAGGACAGGTTGACCCGGTCCAAGGTCACCTGACCTCTGCTCGGCCAACCGGGAGGAGGACGCGTCGCCGTTTCCCATGTCGCTTCGCTCTGCAGCTCGGTGTACTCCACCACCCGCTCCACCGAGGTCATCTGAGGACGCAGCCGGGTGTTGTCTCTCTCCCACTGGTGGTCTACTGCACTAACTACACCCAGTGTTTGTGTACATGAACCTCACCATGTTCTCCAACTCGGCGCTTTGCCTCACCGTCCACTGGAAGTTCCCGATCAGCGTCACGGCGTAGGTCAGCACCAGACCCACGGCGCCGGCCTCCAGCCCTGGGCCACAGCGACACGGGGATCAGATCAAAGTTACTCCGGACCAACGACACAAACACAGCGGCTAGGCTAGCCACCAAACACACGCCCTCTCTCTTCATCAGAGGGGGAGGGGCCGACGGCTACCAGGTTCTAACAGCCCAGTAGAGTCGGGTCGTGCTCTAATATCATGTCAAATATCATGAGCTCACCGTCTCTGAGCAGGAGGCATCCCAGCGTTGCCACGGTGATAAAGATGGAACAAATGCTGTCGAGGCGAAGGGCGAACCAGCGGGATGTCATCAGGAACAAAAACCAGGCCTCTGGCGCGACACAAAATTCATGTCCAATCAGTCTTCAGCTTCATGGTTTCACCTGGGGGCGGGGGTGTTACGGCGGAACCTGAGTGTCGGTCCTGACGTGTGTCAAAGTCTTTCTTCAACCTCTCCTCGGCTCGGAAGGCTCGGATGGTCCACAGGCCCTGGAGGGACGAAGACAGATGGGAGAAGACGGGACTCCGAGCTGCGGGGGAGGACGACAGCGTTCAACGACGGCCTTCACCAGCAGAAACACAGTGGGTGTGGGGGACGTACTCGTGGACTCCAGGCGTTTGATGTCTCGTGATGTGCTGAGGTAGAAGCGACGCAGGTACAAGAAGACGAGGAGCAGCGGAAGAAGAGGGACGAGGATGAGGGGGAGAACGCAGGCCGCCACCAAGACCACGCCCACGTTCTGCAGAAATAACTGAAATAACGCACACGCATCAGCCACAGACGCCACACGAGCACCCACCCCCCCGCTGATGGTGACAAGTCCTCACTTGATAAAAGTCCACAAATGTTACGGGCAACATGGAGTCCATCTGACCGACGTCCTTGGAAAACCTGTTGAGAATCCTTCCTACGGCGAAGAACACGTCAGAGCCACGGTGACAACTCCAAATCCTACAGAGACTGTTGGCCTCATTTCTAAAATACACATTCCACTGGAAGAGCGTTCTACTTGAAACAAGTGAAAGTGTGACGACAACAAATGACATTTTGATGATAAATCAGACAAATATTCCTTGTGTGAATTGTTGTGTCTTTGTGTCAGCATGAAACAGAACCAACGCAGACCTCAGATCAGCTGCTTGTGACAGCAAATTGCAGATGACAGTTGTTTGTGTTCCTCCAGCCACGTTTTGTCAAGTGTGTGTGTGTGTGTGTGTGTGTGTGTGTGTGTGCTCACCTATGGGGTTGACGTCAAAGAAGCGGACGGGCGTACGGAGGACGGCGTTGAACATGAGGTTGTGGAGCGTCTGAGCTGATCTCACCAGCTCGTGGAAAATCACCAGACTCCGGCCATAGCCGGAGACGACGGCCGCCGCCGTCAAAGCTGTCAAACAGCAGCATAGAACGTCACGTCCTCTGGGACAAAAACGCAGACAGCGACCTCCACGGACAGGCTCACCTGCGTAAACACTGAGGTAGAAGGTCAGGTCGACGTCCTCATGCACATGTGGGCGATCCACGGCGCCGGTCGTGTTGCTCGGGAGCTGATGTTTGGCCCTGACGACAGAAACACAGTCAGGAGGAAAACCAAAGCCTTGATTTCAGCTCGACTGACGAACGCCGTCCGTACCAGAGCACCAGCCACCAGTCCTGAAAGATGTACGTCACCTGTGACAAGAAACACACCAATGAACACACACACACACACACACAGACGGCGTGTGTGTGTGAGGAACTCACTGCGGTTTGAGTTTAACTCAAATCAGAGATTAACTGAAACTTGACACACACTGACAAACACACACACACACATTTTGAGCCGACGAGCTGCGTCTCACCTCGGCGAACACACTGAGCAGCACGACCAACGACAGCACCAGGACGCTGCAGCCGGCAGTGAAATACTTGATGTAAACGTCTCTGCTGACGTCTCCTTCAAGTCGCGTCTCCTCCGCAATGTTAGGAACCGTTTCCACCTGGAGAACACACAATCAACTGATCGACACGCAACCGGACCGCGGGAAGACAAACACAAAGAAAGACACAGAAGAAGAAGAAGAAACAAGGAAATACAAAGATGGACACACGCAAAGACTCACGATAGACCCCCCCAGGAGGAAGGAACCTACAGAAAGTGGGTCAGCACTGTCACTCTCTGGCGGCAGCAGCGTGTCGTACGAGCTGAGGGAGGGGTGGCTGCGTACGGACACTTCAGACACCTGAGACGAAGGCTCCTGCTCCTCCTCCTTCCTCAGGAGGGAAACAATGTTGAGGCCGACGCCCTGGAGCTCACTGAAGGTCCCCATCGCTGTTATCTGACCCTGAGAGAACGACAGGAACACACATTCCACTGGGTGTCAGGAGGAATAATCAGGAGAACGAATCAGTAGAAAGAGTCAGGAGGAAGAATCAGGAGAATGAATCAGGAGGAAGAATCAAAGATTCAGGAGGAAGATTCAGGAGAACGAATCAGGAGAAAGAGTCAGGAGGAAGATTCAGGAGAAAGAGTCAGGTGGAAGAATCAGGAGAACGTATCACGAGGAGGATTCAAGAGAAAGAATCAGGAGAATGAATCAGGAGAATTAGTCAGGAGGAAGAATCAGGAGGAAGAGTCAGGAGAAAGAGTCAGGTGGAAGAATCAGGAGAACGTATCACGAGGAGGATTCAAGAGAAAGAATCAGGAGAATGAATCAGGAGAATTAGTCAGGAGGAAGAATCAGGAGGAAGAATCAAAGATTCAGCAGGAAGAATCAGGAGAATGAATCAGGAGAAAGAGTCAGGAGGAAGAATCAGGAGGAAGAATCAGGAATACAAATCAGGAGGAAGAATCAGGAGAATGAATCAGGAGAAAGAGTCAGGAGGAAGAATCAGGAGAACGAATCAGGAGAAAGAGTCAGGAGGAAGAATCAGGAGAATGAGTCAGTAGAAAGAATCAGGAGGAAGAATCAGGAGAATGAATCAGGAGAAAGAGTCAGGAGGAAGAATCAGGAGAATGAGTCAGTAGAAAGAATCAGGAGGAAGAATCAAAGATTCAGGAGTAACAATCCGGAGGAAGTATCAGGAGGAAGAATCAGGAGAACAAATCAGAGGAGAGTCATGAGAATGAATCAGGAGAACGAATAGAGGGGAAAAATGAGAAGAAACAATCACTGCACATGAAATGCATCTCAGATCCGTTGACCCGGTTCCACTCACAAACCTCCTTCAGAACCACAATGTGGTCGGCAGCCGGCAGGAACTGCAGCTGGTGAGTCACCAGGACACGAGCCTTGTTCCTCAGGAGCCCACAGATACACCTGGTCGTCACACACACACACGTACGTCACATGTCGGTTCAGGCTGGATCTGATCTCGTTTGTCGTCACTCACTGCTCAAACAGATGTTTCCCGACCTCGGCGTCCACAGCGCTGAGAGGATCGTCCAGCAGGTAGAGGTCAGCGTCCTCATACACCGCCCTAAACACACACACACATACTCATCTGTCAGACAACAGGTGTGAAGACGTCGTCCGGCCGCCGTGTCCTCACCTGGCCAGGTTGACGCGGGCTTTCTGCCCCCCGCTCAGTGTCCCCCCCATGTCCCCGATGAGCGTCAGGTCTCCATCAGGGAGCAGCTCCAGGTCCTTGGTCCAAACGCAGCACACGTCACCTCATGCTTCTCGTTCCTCCGTCACAACACACGCTCACCTTCTTGAGCGCACAGGCGCGGAGGACTCGCTCGTATTTCTTGGCGTCGAGCTCTCGTCCGAACAGGATGTTGCTGCGGATAGTTCCGGGGAACACCCAGGGCTGCTGGGAGGCGTAGTTCAGCTGACCTCTGACCTTCAGCGTTCCGGCGTCAAGGGGCAGCTCTCCCAGGATGGTGCTGAGCAGGGAGGACTGGGGAGGAACACGGACTTGTGAGAAGGCGACAACGCGTGACACGGCTCTCCGAGGTGAGCTGACCTTTCCCGCCCCCACTGGCCCGACGACGGCCACCAGCTGGTTCCGCTTCACCGTAACGGAGACGTTCTGCAGAGACGGAGCATCCAAACTCTGGAGGACCAGAGAGGAGTTAGATCAGTTGGTGTGAATTTTGGGGGTTGTTTCTGACGGAATGGTCACCTTATCCCAGTAGCAGGTCATCTTCTCCATCTCAACTGCCGTTTCCTTCTCGTCCTCCAACGGCAGCGTCAGCTTTCTTCTGTCCACCTCTTCCAGCAGCAGGAAGTTCTGTGTGGGAACATGAGCCGGATCTGTAAATGGCTTCCACCTACACAACAACCGCATGTTTTGCATGGCTGTATCATTTGTTTTTCAAAATAAAACCAAAACTAGAAAAAAGAAATTCAAATTTTTTTCTGTTTTACAATTGTGTGCACAATTGGAAAATGGATAAAACGGATAACAAGCGAAAACATCTGGTTTAATTTAAAAGCTGATTTAATTTTTTCATTTGGATTGTTTGTATGTCACTTTATTAAGTTGCAAAAATAATGAATGTGGGAAAGTAACACTTAAGATGAAAAAAAAATGTCGTCAGTTTGGAAATTTGTTCCGATGTTTAGTGCACAAACGATTCGTTATCCGGTTTCGGGTCTGGAAATAAATATTGAAAAAATAGTTATTTCATTTTTCTAGTTTTGGTTTTATTTTGAAAAACGAATGAATGAATGAATGCAGACTGTGGCATATGGAAATAAACATGGGTTTATTGTCAAATATTGCTGTACAACCTAGAGTTACAGCTAGCAGTGTCTTGTAGAAACTGTTCAGATGGAACTTAAATTGTAAAAGCTTTTATATTTCATATTTATTATTATTATGTTATACATTATAATATATAATATTATTTATATATATATATGCATTGTTATATTTTATTGTATTATTTTATTGTATTACTATATATTGTCATATTATTATAAAAAGGATATCTCTATTTATCTATTAATATTTTAATTACTGTATTATTTTGAATCATGTTATTCATATTAACCAATGCATCAGTGCTGCGTCGTGAGACGTGGATTAAAAATGGCTGAGGACAGACGGAGTCACCCTGATCCTGTGGACGCTGACGGCCGTCTCCGACAGCTTCTCGATGGCCAGAGGGAAGAACAGGGTGACTGTGAGTTTGATGGTCCCGTACAGCGACACGGTGACAAACACGCTGCTCACGGTGATGTGGTTGCCCAGCAGCGAGTACGCCGTGAACGTCAAGAACACGATGATCTTGCTGCCGGCAAAGAAGGAGGCCAAGTTGAGCCCTCGGAGGTACGAGCTCTTCATGATCTGAACGATTTCTGTCCTGGAGACGAGAGAGGAGACGTGACGTCAAAAGATTGGAAACATGCTGATTCACTGGTGTGTTAGCAGTGTCTGTGTGTCGTCTGTGTGTGTGTGTGTGAGTGTGTCTGTGTGTTTTGTGTTCATAACAATATAGTTTATCTCACACCTTTCATACAACACATGCAGTTCAAAGTGCTTTGTCACAAAAAAGGTCAAAAACACCAACTAAAGAAGAAATGAACGACTGTGTGTGTGTGTGTGTGTGTGTGTGCGTGCATGAATGAATAACTGAGTATTGTCACGTGTTGCATGTGAGTGTCTGTGTGTGTCTGTGTTAGTGTTCTATGAATGAATAACTGTCATGTTCTGCATGTGTGTGTGAGTCTGTCTGTGTGTGAATGAATAACTGTCACGTTTTGCGTGTGTGTGTGTGTGTGCATGTGTGAGCGCGCTTGCAGTCAATGAGTCCATTAATGTTGAACAGAACCTTCTAGACAGGATCATCCACAGCTCAGGTGATGTTCATGTGAAGAGGTGAAGACGGTCAGTCTATCTACAGACCAGAACTCAACAGAACCTCCTGTTAGTGGAGCTCTTATCTCCAACTAACACCCTGTACACTCAGACCAGCGGACCAGTTATCAGCTGATGTTCATGGGACTTATCTGTCCTCTCCAGGGTCAAAGGGCAACTTGGTTCACAAAGTCACACTGTGTCGGTGGAGGTTCTGATGTGTCAGTGGAGGTTCTGATGTCTGTGGAGGTTCTGATGTGTCTGTGGAGGTTCTGATCCAACCCGTCCAGCTCGGATCCGTTCAGGCGGTTCTGTACTGACTTCTTTACCTCCGGGCTTCCGACACCAGCGCCGACACCGGTTTCTCCCACGCATACATCTTGATGATCCTGATGCCTGAAACCACCTCGTTCATGATGCGGATTCTTCTGTCCGTGAGCACGGCGGTCTTACTCCTGCAGAGGTCAGAGGTCACACAGGCATTGACGTCGGACTCTCCTTCTGTCCTTCAGTTTTTTCCGTTCCGTTCCCCCACCTGAAAATCCCAAAGAGTTTTCCAAACCACGTCTGCAAAGGCATCATGAGGGCGACGGCCGCCAGCCCGGCCACACAGGACGGGCCCACCTCCCGCCACAGGAAGCCCACGATGGCCAGCGCCTGGAGCGGTCCGATCCACAGGTAGTGGAGATCCAGAGTTACCTGCAACAGGAACACATGGGGAGTACCCGGAGGAGAGACGCAGCTCCGCACGAGCCAGAGCACAGAGGCAGAGTGTCCCCTGACCTCGTTGAAGCGATTGACGTCATTGGACAGGAGGTTCACGACCTGACCGGTGGTGGTTCGTCCCAGGGACTCGCTGCTGAGGCCGAGAGCCTGAAAGGACGCCATGACAACGACAACACGGCCGGGTGAGTCCCACACGGACTGACGAGCGACTGGGTGACAGACCGTTCACGGACCTTCCGGTAGATCATGTGACTGACGGCCACTTTTATCTTCATGCCCGTCCTCTGCACGTGGTAGAAATAGAGGTGTTGGAGGATGGTCAGGCCGAAGGTGGAGAGACACATGGCGGCGGCGTGTCCGTACGCCGCGCAGAGACGTGTGTGGTCGGCCCGGTCGTAGGTCTCAAAGTACAGGATGATGTTCCCCAGGAGAAGAGGCTGGAGGACTTTGATGGCCTCCTTCACGGCCCCAACAGTCAGACATGTCGGCACACACACACCAGGAGAGCACACGATGAACACGATGACTTTGATCGGCGCGTGTGTGTGTGTGTGTGTGTGACAGTCGTCGTACCAGTGCGAAGGCGAACAGCCCCGCCACGGCGTACGACTTTCCGTAGCACTGGATCAGGACTTTGGCCAGTTTCGGCTTCCGCAGCTCTTTGGTGGCCCGGCGGACCTCCCGGTCCCAGTACCTGTAGGAAAGGGAGGTCACAGGTCACAGACGCTGGCCTTTCAGAACATTCCAGACAAACTAAACAGCTCAGGACTACAGTGGCGGTTCCACACAAAGAACACCAAACTCGTTACATAATCTAATCCGTCTCTACCTCTGCAGGTCTTCGCCCAGACGTTGGGATCCGTCCTCCGGGAGAACGTTGTACATGTCGCTTTCCTCCAGACGCCGTTTGCGTCCCAGCTGCAGCAGGGGGCTCAGCCAGCTGCCAAAAGGTGACCAAGCAGACGTTAGGTGGGAGGTCTTGCTGCTGTTTTTTATTACAGATGCGTGTTTGCAGATTCCACAAGGCGCCGCACGTCAGGAAAGACCGAATAACAACCATGTGTGGAACGTTTAGAGGTCACATACACGTCAACAATGTGTTTGTGAAAATGTTGTTACTCACACTGGAACTGGTAATAACCAGTGTGACTTTGTTGTGGTTCCACAGCATCTGCTGCATGTTGAAGCATGAACTTTATACACAAGGTTTGTTTTTAGTTGTTTTTTACGAAGTACTGAGAGAATAAACTCGTGTTTTTCATGTTTTGTGGTTGATTCTTGCCTGATTCATCATATTCCAGTAAACATTTTTTTTTTTTTTAAATCCGTTTTAAATGAAAAACATTTGGATGCCATGATGGTTCGTGCATGTGTGAGACCAAAGTGGAACTGGAGGAAAAAGTCAGTCCAATGTCTCAGCAGCAGCTCAGAGCGTTGATGGGTGAAATGATGTGAGCGCAGCAGGAGCTTCGTCCTCGGGACTCAGACTCACCACAGGAAGAGTCTGGACACGAACCCTGCCCCCACCAACGGACTGAGTCTGTCCTCTGGCCCCTGAGGCCCCGGTGCCATGGTGACCATCAGGTGTGGGACACTCCACCTGTGGGACACTCCTGGTGTGGGACACTCCACCTGTGGGACAATCCGGTGTGGGACACTCCACCTGTGGGACAATCCGGTGTGGGACAATCCGGTGTGGGCCACTCCTGGTGTGGGACCCTGCACCTGTGGGACACTCCACCTTTGGGACAATCCGGTGTGGGACACTCCACCTTTGGGACACTCCTGGTGTGAGACACTCCCGCGGCAGACACTCCGGTGTGAGACACTCCGGTGTGGGACACTCGGTTCGACTGGGACACCCTCAGGCTGCGGAGCCTCGACTGGACTCGGTGAACGGGAGGCGGATACGTCAACCGTGTGAGTAGTTCACGAACATGTGGTAAAAACCTAAACCTGGACACTCCCACTCCTCTGGCTCTGTCAGGAGACATGGAACATTCCTCCTGGTGAGTTTTCTCTTTTCATAAATGTACCGACTGCTGCTATAAATGTATTTATTAACATGTTAGTTAGCTAGCTACCCCTGTCGCGTTGTGGAGCTAAGAGTAGACACAGCCCGTAGTTTAATAGTTTGCAGGAATGCTACTAGTTTTGTCAGTGAAGCTGCTGAGGTCACATTTCAGATTATTGACCGCGCATGAAACGTTCGGATTGCGTCATGTAGCCGCTAATG
>CAAKHB010004053.1:20100-37807 GCA_901007665.1 Aeoliscus strigatus
GCATCCACCAGCTCAGGGTTTTCTCTGGACAACAGGACCAGCGGGTCGCGCTCTGCACTGGTTCTATGGAGGAACCCCACGATAACAAGACACCATCAGCAATGTTCCACACAGCGCGCGTGCAGGACGACTACTGTCTTCAAACATCGTCACGTTTCCTCTCCGGACAAACACATGTTTGACCTCACTGACCTGGAGCCTCGGAAGAACCCTTTGGACTCCTTCTTCTGCCAGGGCCACCGGGCTGCGGACCTGTCACATCCAGAGTCAATGTTACATCTCACAAACGTGAAACCACTGGAAAGTTCCAGATGACGGCTGAGTCATCGTACTTCTTCAGATCGTCCCTCATCAGATCCCATCTTCCCAGTCCAGTGGGGTAAATGGGCCACACTGCAGGCCCGCCCTCCCAGAAGGTCCAGGCCGGGTACATGATGTCCTGGTAGTCTGCGGTCTAGAAATACACACCACACCTGGTTATTCTGGTTATTCTACAGCACCTGTTGAATGTACAGCGCGCGCACATGTGCGGAGGCCGACCTTACTGAAGGAGAAGACGGGAAGCGTCGGCTGCACCCAGCTGGGCACCTGGGGGTAATCCCTGACATTGACCACCATCTCCACGTCAGGCAGACTGTCAATCACCTGTAGGATGAAGTGCTCCACCCCGCTGCACCTGCAAACGATTCAAACTAGACGTGTCATCTGCGTCCTCTCCTGCCAGTTACTGGACACAGTGGATCTGTACCTGGCTGGAAACATGCAGTTGTGTTCTCTGTACAAACGGTGTCCGATGATCTGGTAGTGGGTGCCCACACTTCGTTGGACCGTCGAGGCCATGACCGACTCAGAGATGCCGTTTTTAAAGGGATGCAAGTCGTGCTGGAGGACGCTGGGACAGAAATGAAAAATGTGTCGACATAACGACGGTATGGGACAGAAATCCAGGTCCGATTTGAACACACTCACCTCAGATGGCAACTGCAGTTGTCAGAGCGGCACGCGGTGAAGTCTTGAACGGCGTCAGATATCACATGTCTGAGTTTGTCCCACTGTTTGTCTGCGTCGGTCCAGACAACACAATAAACAACGACAACCGAAGCAATAACACAGACCACACAAACAACGTCACAGACAACAATCAAAGCAACAACACAAACCACACAAATAATAACAGACAAGACAGACAACTCAAACAATAACACAAACATCAACACAGACAACTCAGCATCACAAACAATAACACAGACCACACAAACAATCAAACAACAACACAGTATCACAAACAATAACACAGACCACACAAACGATCAAACAATAACACAGACCACACGGACAATCAAACAACATCACAGCATCGCAGACAATAACAGACCACACACAACACAAACAACAAAGAACATTGTTTGTCAATAAACCCCATGAACCTCCATCATGTCTCTTCATCTACTACATGTCCAGAGAACCTGTGTTCAATCGGTCAGTCTTTACAAAAATCAGCGTCCATCCTTCACTCACTCACTCATCCCACTGACGGACATTCCTTTACCTCCACCAAGCAGTGAATGAATATGGTTTCGATACAACTGCTGAAGTGGTTCACTGATTCATTTCAACATCGCTTATGAACCGTCTGAACCGAAAAACGCCAGTCACCAACAGACGGTGACGAAAACAGACAAACTGTAAATAAAGTTGGCTCGAAGTTAGCTTCAAAGTTAGCTAGCTAGTGCTGCATGTACCAGGGAGAAAGCTAATGGCGCTAACAAACAACTGAGTCAGTTCGATAAGCTGGTTAATTGTATTGGGGAAAAAAAAGTACCTGATGTCCCAGACAAGCATAAGTCGAACACCTGCAGCAGAACTGAAACCCAAACCAGCCGCCACCGCCGCTCCATTTTTCTACTGATCGTTCAGTTTTGCCTGAAATCAGGGATCTGCTACTTCTGCTTGAGCCGCCATTAAGGTAATGCGCACAGCAGTACTTCAGGTGACGCTACCGTAATTCTTCGTCTCAATTGCTGTAACCGAGAAATTACAACAATGTGCCGTCGCTACGTTTTTTTTTTTTAACCAAGTTCAAACTTCTAAAGTGAATATTAAACACCAATGCTGCAGTGACACCCTCCATACTCCACATTTTAATTCATTCATTAACAAGTTTGATTCATCAAGAAGAGAGTCAGAACTGATATCCAAATGACTTTAGGTGCAGTCAGTGATGTTGGAGCGAACACAACATTCATGTACTATCATGTTTTGTCACCCTGATGTTGTGACCATTAGTAGATCTTGTTGTTTCCTTTCCACAATTTGAACAAAGGGGAAAATCCTGTGGACATGTGACTCTGTTGGAACAAAAAATCTCCTGGAACTTTTGCTTCACCGACTTCAGTTCAGCCAGTTACTGCTGCTGCAAATATCAGTCAATGAGATAATTTTAGAAATGAGAGCAGACAAGCTGCTGGGATTTCAAGGGCAACAATTCTAATCAGAGGTGAGGAGGAGGAGGAGGACAGAAAGTCTTCAGTGGCGGAGAGAAGACAAGCGACAGTCGATGGGTGAAGATCATCTGGTCACATCTTTGGTTCTTCTCTCTGCAAACACCTTCTCAGCAGCCTGGAGATGCTGCTCCTCAGTCTGCTGACTGTCCTCGGCCTCCGGCTGTTCCACCTCTGTGCTGCTGAGGAGGGCCTGGAGTTCCCCAACTTCGATGGCAAAGACAGAGTGCTGGACATCAACGAGCGCAGCTACAAGAAGGCTCTGAAGAGGTTCGACCTGCTCTGCCTCTTCTACCACGAACCGCTGCCGGCCAACAAAGGCCTGCAGAAGCGTTTCCAGATGACAGAGCTGGTGCTGGAGGTGAGAGGTGTGTGTGTGTGTGTGTGTGTCACACATCCACAGACTTGAAGCTACTTTTACCGAATGAGTTACACATTTCCACTCCACAGATACTTTGTGTTTCAGCTGGAATCAGGCTTCAACATTACATATCATTCTTAAATGTATTATTCATTACAGAAGAAAACGTGCTTTAATTGAATATACATCTGGAATCACATGGTTGATGATCAGACTAATTCATCTTCTACTGATAAATACTTGATCTGAACAATAAATAAACGATAAACGATGATCTGAACTCTATGAATAATTGTTTGTGTGTGGAACTTTCTCCATACGAGAACTTTTGCGTCCGTTCCTGTTTGAGCTACAAAACATGAGAAATGTTTCACAAAAGAAGAACGTCCAACGAGCCCAGTTGTCTAATTCCCAGGTTTCTAATTGATTTCCTCTGGGAAGAAGAAGTGTCGTCAGAAGCCATCATTAAAACTTTGACTTCATTTACATTTTAGACGAGATTCTTTCCACTTTGTAGCTTTTTAGATGTGAACTTGACTTGTTGTTACTGACAATCTCATTAAAACAGTCCAACTGTTAATTGAGTGGAGTTTTTTTTGTTCCTGTTCTGCTGTGGCGCCATGGGGCAGTAAAGGCTGATCTGTGTTCTATCTTCTCTGATCTTCTCCTGTGTGGACATCCAGCTCACAGCTCAGGTCCTGGAGAACAAGGACATTGGTTTCGGGATGGTCGACTCTCACAAAGATGCCAAAGTGGCCAAGAAGCTGGGTATGGGTAGCCATGACCTCCCTGTGACCCCGCCTCTGACATTTTGATGACCTCTCTGCTTTGACTCTTCCTCAGGTTTGGAGGAGGTGGGCAGCTTGTATGTCTTCAAGGACGACCGTGTCCTTGAGTTTGACGGAGAACTGTCTGCAGACACGCTGGTGGAGTTTCTCCTGGACGTGAGTCCACAATCCAAACTTCCAACAACCAGCCAATCACATGGTCAGACGCCCACTGACCTGCTCTATGCTGCCACCTACAGGTGCTGGAGGACCCGGTGGAGATGATCAATAATGCAATGGAGCTGCGCGCCTTTGAGAGGATGGAGGAAGACATCCGCCTCATCGGCTACTTCAAAGGAGAGGACTCACGTTAGTGTTTCATTTGCAGCATCAGAGGGACAGAGGACGTGGACAGATAAAGACTCTCGCCATCAGCGTCCTAACTGTCCCTGAAGGTGCTAACGGGGTCAAGAGGCTAACGGAGCTGCATCACCACCAATTCCACCGGGCTTTCAAACCAAAAACCTGATTCCTGAGTCTCACGAGAGCCTTTAAATAGCTCCTCCGTCTAATGAGTCAAACTACAATTATAGTGAGACAGGAAGGACGCAGTCATGTCCAATCAGCATGCAGCTTCATAACAGGGACGTTTTCCATCCAGAGATCAGTCGTGACCTGGTTGGATGGCACCATATACACCTCCATCTCGTCTATCTGATTATCTCATGTTCAGTCCTACACACACATACAGACACACTCTTGTTCTGTTGTACCGTTCACGTTCTCTCCGTCTTGATTCTTCCCTCTCAGACTACAAAGCGTTCCAGGAGGCCTCTGAACGTTTTCAACCCTACATCAAGTTCTTTGCTACATTTGATAAATCTGTAAGTAGAAGTCCTCCAGGTGTGGACGTGGAGGAATATGAGGGAAGATCTCAACGGCCGTGTGTTTCAGGTGGCCAAACATCTCTCCCTGAAGATGAACGAGGTGAATTTCTACGAGCCTTTCATGGAGGAGCCGGCCATCCTGCCCGGCAGACCCCTGTCTGAGATGGACATTGTGGACTTCGTCACCCAGCACAGAAGGTTGACTGGACTCACATCTTTCCAGGGTTTTTTTTCTGCTGGCTGAGGACTGAAGGAAAAAATTTGCTTTTCCAGGGCGACTTTGAGGAAGCTGCGGGCTGAGAACATGTTTGAGACCTGGGTGAGTGCTTGACTTGTCTTGAACTCTCCACCACTCTGCCTCCTGTTGACGTTTGTCCATCTCCAGGAGGACGACATGGATGGAATACATATTGTCGCATTCGCTGAGGAGGAAGATCCAGGTCGATGCGTGTTCCCACCTTGAATAGTTCTTTGCTTGTTAGACTGAGCCTGAAGATGAGCTGGGCTCTCTGCTGTCTCCTCAGATGGCTACGAGTTCCTGGAGATCTTGAAAGACGTGGCCAGAGACAACACCAACAACCCGGAGCTCAGCATCGTCTGGATCGACCCCGATGACTTCCCCCTGGTTGTGTCTCAGCGTTGCCTTCACGTCTGTGTGGATTTGTACGTGAGATGTTTGACACCTGTTTTGTCTGCTGCCTCCAGCTCACCACGTACTGGGAGAAGACCTTCAAGCTGAACCTGTTCCGACCTCAGATCGGCGTGGTCAACGTCACAGACGTAAGAGCGGGTTCAGACATTGGGAGTGCGTGAAAAACCTGATGCTCCAGACGTGAACGCAGTGTGTGTGTGTGCTCCAGGCGGACAGCGTGTGGCTGGACATGTCCAACGATGAGGACCTGCCCACCGCCGAGGAGCTGGAGGACTGGATCGAGGACGTCCTGTCGGGGCGCGTGAACACAGAGGACGATGACGAGTCGGCTGACGAGCAGGAGCTCGCCGACGGGGACATCTCACAGGACGAGGGTCACGACCCGGACGATGAGGACGAAGGCTTCGACTGACGTGAAGTTCAGATCGCATCCCGACGCATTTGGACTCTGGCTCATATCAGTAGTTTGAAATGATTAATGGTCGTCACGGAAACATACCTGTCCAGATTCATGGTTAAGAGAAAAATACATCAATAATACATGTTTGAGAAGACAATGAGATCAACACCGTCTGTGTGTGTGTGTGTGTGAGAGAATCTTCAACCCATAAATGTGTGAGACACACGTGAACCTTAATGTCATGAATTCTGTTTGACACGTTTTAATATAAATCATCGAAGGTACGGTGTGTGTGTGTGTGTGTGAAAGAAGAGTGTGTGAGTGTGTGTATGAGAGTGAGAAGAGAGTGAATGAGTGTGAGAGGAGTAAGTGTGAGAAGAGGTAGAGAATGAGTGTGAGAGGAGTACTGTATGTGTGAAAGAAGAGAGTGAGGGTTAGGAGAGTGAATGAGTGTGAGAAAAGAGTGTGTGTGAGAAAGAGTGAATGTGAGAGAAAAATGAGAGAGAAAACAGTGAGTGTGTGTGTGTGTGTGCATGCATGCACGCGTGTGTGTGTCCTCACTGAGAGCAGACACACTTCCAATTTAGATGCAAATGTTGGTCTGTAGTGGTCAGGGGCAGTGTGTGTGTGTGTGTGTGTGTGTGGTGGGGGTCAGGTGGCGTTGGGTGGCAGACTGATCTGAGGACAGATGAGAGGCGACAGGCGGCCTGACGCTCTCACACTCATTGGACGAGGCCTCCAGCCTGGCTGCTGGCTGGCCAATTACAGCCCAGTTCACCGCCTGATGCTGACAGGAAGTGACGCAGGAGTGTTTGTATCACACACATCACAGGAGACAGACACACACACACACACACACACACATCACAGGAGCTGGAACAGATCAGACCATCTCCTTGGAGCTGGTTTCACTCATCGATTCATAAATCATCTTGTAGAATGCTTTTAGGGTTTCATTTGGGTTTGAATCATTGTGACGTGTGTGTGTGTGTTTCCTGTGTGCACACTGACCTTCCTGTCACACTGCAGCTTTGAGCGTCAACTGGGACGAAGAGATGAAGACCGCCATGGAGCATCTTTCACCTTCAGGTGGGTGTCTCTACCTGTGCTCCGCCTCTGAAAACACTTTCCCACCGAGTCAGTGATTCGATTACACCTTTGAATTTATTGTCGCTGTGAGGCTGAAACATCCTGGCGTCATCACAAAGCTGTGAGAGAAGACACAAACCCTGACAGAGGACTGGAACCTGGCAACAGCGTGACAAGGCTGGTCGCGTTGACATACACGCGCACATGCATGATCACATAAATAGATCACAGCATTAAAAAAAAAATCAGTCACAGTCACATCAGGTACAACGAGCTAAGTTCCGTCCATATTTTTTTCTGTTTCATACGATCGATTTTTACAAACCAACAGCTGTTTGAGCTTCAGCCACTAGGGGGCAGCAGCCAACAACCACCGGTCAGCACATTTGCAACAGTGACTTGGACTTTCTGGGTGATTTACCAGAGCAGAGAATCAGTTTGGAGACAAAAATCCTGCGTAGATTCTCTTCTCCACGTGCACACAAGGTCCATACAGAGGTGTACTGGTCCCAACAAACCTGCTGACCCGCGACACACGTCCCAAAGCGTTTCCTCCGAACACAGGTGATGTTTTTGGCGTCATCAGTAGTATCTTCATCCACTCCTCACGGCTCGTCCCTTCTCATCCTGTTAGGCAGATTTGGCAAAAACCCTGAGAAGGTCACGGAACCAGTGAGGCGTGTGTGTGTGTGTGTTCTGCAGTCCGACTGACCGTCTCATGGAAAATAAAGTCCCAAAAAAAACAATGTGGGGACGTTAGAAGCCTCAAACATTCTCAGAGTTCCATCAAATATAAAACCAGCGGCTGTGCTGACACATCATACACACATGCACACACAAATACACACCCTTTTTTTTTTGCCTTTTTTGTCGTGGCAAGTCTGTGAGAACAATCAAACAAAATATGTTCAAAAAAGTGTGTAACATATCGATTCAAGTGTATAAAAAAGGGATTAAAACAATATGTTCAAAAAAGGCTACACTGACGTCTCTGACTGCAACCGCAAAACAAACTTGTGGGACTTTGGGTCGACGTATTCCTCCGACATGTGGATGTACGGGATCCTCCTGGACGTCACCACCAGGCTGAAGTCCACGCACTTGAGCAGGAAGACGCTGCCGTCTCTCAGGCCGCTGGTGACGGAGGCCTCGCTGACCAGGGTCCAGTGACGAGCCCGCCAGTGGTCGCGGCTGTACTGGAGGGTGGGGCGCGGGGTCAGGTAGCTCTCCAGGAAGGCCTGGACGGGACAGGGGGGAAGTACACGTCAAATACCAACAATGGAAGATTTGATTCACTAAAAAACACAAAGCCATTGCTGAAATAAAATATGATTTTTCTTCTTTCGGCTCCTTTTCATTGAGATTTGGGAATGTTGCGTGTTGACTAAAAAATAAATAAAACGGTACGACTCCTGTGGGGAATACACCTGCATTACTAATGCCACACATGATGTGACAGAAGACAAATGGCTCCTGATAATAATCTGCATGTCGTCCTTGTGTGTCCCATCACACAGTGCAGTGTGTGTGGAGTGACCAGACCTTCGGTGTCATGCTGTGGGTGATGCAGAAGGCCAAGTGCTGCTGGATGCTCTCCATGCTGTGGCAGTGCTGCTGCTTGGTGGTTCTCAGGTACTTCTGTAGGGCTCGAGCCATGGACGGGAAGATGGCCTGTGCTGCCTCCCGCGGATCCATCACGTCCCCTGGAGCCTTCTTCTGCTCCTCCTCCTGCATGTGCTTGATGTGAGTGAACGCCTCCTCCACCGCCACCACCAGTCTGAGAGGAAACACGGTTCACGGACAGGAAGTTACCACAGCAGAGGACACGACGAACGATTCTCCACTGACCAGATCCAGGGGTACCATATCCCACAGAACCCGGACTAGATCTGAAATACATTTGATCTGATTGGAACCTCTACAGGATGCAAACATTGAAACTCTGACTAAGAATATTTGTCTTGTTTCTAGTCAACATGTCTCCTTTCTTGTTAAAAGAATCTCTTAACATCTAAAATACAAGACATCCCCTGAAAAAGTAACTTGTTTTTAGACCATCTTTACTTGTTTCCATCAAATTTTCATGTAAAAAAGTAAAAAAAAGACAGTGGAGCAAGTGGGGTTTTTTTCAAAGACAGATTTTTTTCTGCTGATTTCAAGTGAAAATTTGCTTGAAACAATGAATGTCCAAATGTCCAAAAACCAGTTACTTTTTCAGGTGATCTGTCTGCTTTTAAATGTAAAGGGCTTTTTATTACGAGAAACAAGACATTTTGACAAGAAATCAGACAAATATTCTTAGTAAGAAGTTTGTGACTGACCGAAGGTTTGTCATCCTGTGTGTGTGTGTGTGTGTGTGTGTGTGTGAGTATGTGTGTGTGTCCTTCCGTCATCCGACTCACCGTGCACGTCGCTTGCGGACGCGTCTCTCGTGCTCTGCCTCTTCATAGTACAGCTCGTTGTGGCTGGAGTCCCTGCGGCGGGCGGCGGCTGCGATCATGGCTCTGGACTGGGACTGGACCAGACCTCCCACCGTGTTGTTATCCGGACCTACGGGGACCAGCGGAGCACACGGCGTGAGATTCTGAACGTGTCTGACAGACGTCGCTGACACTTCATCTACCTCGTCTGGTTTGAGTGTTTTCAGGGAACAAATGTGATTTCAGCTCCTTCAATGTCGAGTTTATTCATTTCACCTCTTCTCCCTCTTGTTTGTGAACCCGTCCACTGTGGGACCAAAACCCCAGAACACAAAGACACTTTCTTCCCACCTCCTACCTCACAACCTATCATATTATGTCTGCAGTGACTCTTTAACCCATGTGCGTTCAGATTTTCAAACATCTTTTTTCAAACCAAACCACTGATGGACTGAGTTAATCGACAGACTCATCCATGATGAAAAGAATCCATCTCAAACATTCACAATCCTCCACTGCTTAACGGTCAATTAAAAAAAAACAAAAGCAAAAAAAAAGCAACCCACAGTGGGCAGGTTTTTAGGTCTGGATGGGAGGATGTGGATGCTGCTGGCGAAACCACGCCTGGTATTAACGCAGGTTAAGAGAAGGCAGCAGAGGTAAATAATTCATGCGTGTGTGCATGCTCAGAATAATTCATGGGAGCAGCACAGGGAGTTTGAAATACATCCTGCTGTTTGTCAGGCTGCGGTTAGACGGGGGTTATGGCACAAAGATGCTTTTTTGTCCAGATTTAGAAAATGTCCGAGGCTCTTGACATGTTCAGGTGAGCGTCATGAAATCAAGTGTCACAGAGACCTGGCTTCACTGAAACAGACATTCTCTGAACTTTAAATCGAAGACGAAGTGGTGCTTCCCAAGGACGAGATGCCACATGTGGAGGAACAGCTGCTGATTTATCGTCCGTTTCACTAGATGGTTTGTGCGGAGAAGACAAATGGCAGCCGGGGATGAAGCAGGAGGAGACTGAAGGGAAGCTGACGTTTGTCAACCTGTGGCTGCAAGAGGCGTGGACGGGATGCTTCCTCTGTGACGAGCACGTTAACAGCATGAGCAGGCTGTGTCAGCACGTTAGCAGTGTAAGCACGTAACAGCATGAGCACGTTAGCAGGGTGAGCACATTCAGTGAGCTGGTTAGCAGTGTGAGCTGGACAGCAGTGTGAGCTTGTTAGCAGTGTAGATCGTTAACCGTTGTGAGGTCATTAGCAGCATGAGGTCGTTAGCAGTGTGAACTGGTTAGCAGCGTGAGGTTGTTAGCATTGTGAGGTCATTAGCAGTGTAAGATCGTTAACCGTTGTGAGGTCATTAGCAGCGTGAGGTCGATAGCAGTGTAAGCTGGTTAGCAGCATGAGGTCGTTAGCAGTGTGAACTGGTTAGCAGCGCGAGGTTGTTAGCATTGTGAGGTCATTAGCAGCGTGAGTTCGTTAGCAGTGTGACGTCGTTAGCAGCCTGAGCAGCATCACAGCTGAGTAAATGTGCGTGCGTAGACTGGAGTGTACTTACTCCTCAACAGGTAGGCTCTGAGTTTAGCTCTAAGGACTTCTTGGAGGAGTGTGAAGAGACACACAGAGGACACAGTCACCAGCTGAGCCCAGTGGCGCCCTCTACTGCTCAGTACGTGCTAGTACATCCGCTCTCTGCTGACATTTCACCTGAACACTGACTGTCCCTGACTGGACACATGGGAAAAGAAGAACAAGAAAAAAGGTGTCACTCACCCTCGGAGGGCGCTGCTGGGAACTCACCATCCACGTTGTACACCTTGAGACCAGCCAGGTGTTTGGCGGCACGGGACTTGGAGGCAGAGAGCAAAGCAGGGTTGTGGACGGGAAAGTCAGTGTAGTAGTGTTCCAAGATGGCCAGCGCGGCCCGCTGGACACTGAGGAGGACACAGAAGGATGGGGTCAGAGGTCACCTGTGGGTCAGTGAGGTTCAGTGACGGACCAGAATGTCACATGTTCTAACAGCGGCTGTGAAACACAAGTGCGAGCATCCGCTGGACGTCACAAAAAAATCAAACAAGCGAAGCGATGAGGTGTTCCTGAATGTTCTGACAGACGTTTACTGACTTGGAAGGAGAGAAGGAGGGAACAAATAAGGTGTTATTTTCTTGCAGAGTTGGACTATATGATTGAATTTGTATAGCACGGATATGATACGACAGCAAAGTGCTGCATATCAGGAACAAAAGAAACAGAATTCACTAAAACAATACTATATTACAGTAACAGTTACAGATGCAGTTGCACATGCAGTTTCCTGCATCATTTTGCACATAAGAGGATTCGCAATTTGACATGTCGTCTGCACTGAGCTCAAATGATGATGTTTATTATTATTATTATTATTATTATTATCAGTACTTCAAATATGAGAATTATTATTATTACTATCAATAGAAATTTTTATTATAAATATGAGAATTGGTACAAATTATTATTATTATTATTATTATTAGATTTATTGTTTTTTGTAATATATTTTTTATTTGTATTTTTTTTTCGGTGTCGGCTGGACCCTTTGACTGCATCGGCGCTGGCGCGCTGCTGCTGCAGAAGATGACAACGATCAGACAAAGTCCCCCCGACCCAAGCTCAGAGTGGAACTTCCAGTTCCATCACGTCATCCCTTCAGTCCAACTCCCTGGCTGAAGATGTCAGAAGACCTTGTACGTGCCCTGACGTCTCATTGCCGTTGCTAAAGCAGCGTCTGCTGATTACGTCCGTGTGTGTCGCCGTGACAACGTCTCTCACCTGAGCTGTCCCAGGTTGTAGTGCCTGATCTCGCCGTCTGTGGAGCGCGTGACACACACGGAGAAACACGGCTGAAGCTGCCGCAGCTCCAGCAGGACGATGGCCAGGTAGTGGATGAAGAGCAGAGCGTCCACCAGCGACACAGCGTACTGAACGATGCCCTGGTAGTTCTCATCCTGGGGGCAGGGAGAGAAGCAGTGGGGCTTTGAAACGAAAATGTCAAAGATTCTAGGTTCATGAACACAACACGGGGTGAAAAACAATGATACAGGTGTGATTTCAGTGGATCTGCAACAATTAACCAACTTAGAATCTGCTAAATTGGTCACTAACTAGTCTGCAGCTTCTCAGTGTGGATGTTTTCTGGTTCCTTCGCTAAACTGAAAGACACATTCGATGTTTGATGACGAAGCCGTCGTTGGCTCCTCCTGCCTCACCTGGGAGTCCAGTATCCTCACGCCGTAGAACAGCCAGTAGGAGACCACAAAGAGCAGCACCAGGACGGCCAGAAGGGCCCGGAAAACAAAGACCCGCGGCAGACCTGCACGCGGCGGCCGGAAGAAGAGCGCCCACACGGCCAGCAGCAGGATGAGCAGCTTGAAGGCCACGGAGATGAAGAGCCCCTCGCAGGCCGTGCCGCAGCTCTGCAGCCGCTCAGGCCACAGCAGGTGGGGCAGCACCAGAAACGCCAGCGGCGTGAGGAACACCAGCAAGCCCAGGAGCACGGCCAGCGTCAGGCCCAGGTAACGACGGCAGTCCAGCCCCACGCTGTCCTCCAGGTCCTTGGTGATGCGGACAATGTCCTCCTGGGAGAGGCTGTGCTCCGAGGTGCCGGTGACGGCTGTGGTGGTCTCCCCCCAGGTGTCATCCTGTCATCCAGAGTGAAGAGGACGTTCCAGCCATGACACAGCATATTTTATCTATATGATCCAACACACATTTGGCAGGAAAATGCTGGCACTTGAGGCAGAAATAACATTCATATTCCTTTGAAATAAATATCGTCTGTAAACAAAATGATAAGGCGACATTTTTTTGGATCGCATTAAAAAATGTAATAGAGAAAAAGTACAATTTCCTGACTTTGACAGGATTGAATATTGAATTTAATCTCTCATTTAATTGTTTAACATGAGTATTTTTTTTGACAGGATTGAATATTGAATTTAATCTCTCATTTAATTGTTTAACATGAGTATTTTTCACTGGTGCAATTTGGTTGAACCATTTGGTTCATTTTCAACTAGATCTAAAAAAGGTAAAACTAAATCAATATGGAGTACATAAAGAAAAGGGGCTAGATGTGTCACAGGCATTCAGTTCCTCATCATCAGAGGAGCAAAGAAACTGAGAAGAAGGAGCGATCAAACACAAAAACATGAGTCAGCCATAGGAGAAAAAGACAGAAGGGAAGTGGAAAAAGAAAACAGAGTGACCCTGACGCCCGGGTCTGACAGCGTCTGCTGATAACGGAGCCGTTACAACAACACAGATCAGACTTCATGAATTCAGCCACAACACGACGCTGCTGCTGCTGCTGCTGGACTACTGCTGGAGTACCGTAATTCATAAAACAGTTCCTGAAAGCTGACATCGGTGTGAAGAAGGAGCTAGAAGGAGAAAATATCCACTGGTTCCTGGAAGTTGCTGGAAGCCGGCGAGTCATTACAGTAATGACGACATCTTCAACAGCTGTGAAGAGCAACTTCTCAAATTACAAGAACCGTTTTCTGAAGGTACAAACAGTCGTGTAATTACGGTACTCCAGAGAATACCAGTGCTAATGTATCAGCGATAGCATCGGTGTTAAAGAGCAGCTGCGATGTCTCCCAGACAATGGAGCGCATGAGTCGGGGGTCAAAGGTCAAAAGGTGTTTGTATCCCACACTAACCAGTCAGCTGTTTTTGTCCTGGGGTCTGGAAACGGACCCCAAGACAGATTCTGGACAAAGGTCACGTTGATTTAAAAAAAAGAGACAAAACATTAGTTTCCAGAGTATCTAACTGAGGTCCGACTGCAGTCCAGCTGCTGCCGGAGAGTGTGTGTGTGTGACGGGAAGTTAATAAGCATCAGCTGGCAGGTAGAGACAGCATCTACCCGAGGAGGGGACGTGAACCCTGACCTCTGCTGGGGTCATCACAACTCAACGCCATCACACTGACAGTGAGTTGACGAAAACGGCAACCTGACAATTAGCCGGCAGGGCTAACGCCCCGCCTCCTCCATCGCCCACGGAGACGGAACGGGAAGCTACACATACAGACGCTGTCGGCTCAGAGGGAGGACCACTCTGGACAAGAACACACACAGTCAAAGGCCTCCAGAGGTGTGTGTGTGTGTGTGTCCTCTACCACAGCCTCAACAGTAGCTATTGTTCCTTGAATAAAACCAACTAAAAGCTCAGCGCTGCAGCGAATGCACTCAGCTCGCTCCCAAGAGTGAAGGAGTGTGACGTATAGGCACACACACACACACACACACACACACACACACACACAGTTTAACAACGACTCTATCGCTGCCGATACCTTGGTAATAGCATACCTTGGAATACCGTAATTACAGGACTATTTGTGCTCTCAGAAAGCAGTGCACCCTTCACTACATGATATTGACAGACCTGAGCAGCGGGAGAAGTTCCTGAATGTGTCGGTGTACAGTCAGACGTGTTGATTCAGGCCCCAGAGAATTGTCTGGAGGGGCGGGGCTGCACCCACAAACAACATCACGTTGAGCGTGAAATAACGCACGACAAGTCGTTTTCATTCCAGGAGGTTCCTGGGTTTAAGGGGGACAAATGCAGTCAGGACGGCGAGTTCACAGACACTTTCAGCTCCAGTGACCAGACCTGAGAGCACTCAGTGCTTCCACACGTCCAAACCATCGTCCTCCATAACAGGATACAGCTCCGTCACGCACACACAAACCCACACACAGTCCATCGTTTCACTGGGAAAAACTCTCAGTCTTTGTCTTATTTATTGTCAGAAAATCCATTGGCACTTAAAATAGGACACATCACCTGACTTTTCACTTGTTTTGAGCTAATTTTCACCTGAAATAACCAGAGAGATCTGCTGGTGGAGCAAGATTATTTTGCTTGTAAAGATGTTTGTTCCACTGGCAGATTTTTCTACTGTGAAAACTTGCTCGAAACAAGTAGAAAAATGTCTACAAGTTAGTTTTTCAGGTGATTTGAGTGGAAAGAGACTAGAAATGAGACATTCTGATTAGAAATAAGACAATATTAGAAAGAATTGTTGTGTCAGTGTTCCAGCTGAGTCAGCAAACCTTCCGGTCTTACCTGACTCGGTTTGGTCCCTGACCCAGCAGTGACCGGGGGCGGGGGCGGGGTCCTATCTGAGTCTTCTTCTATGGTGGTGACAACAATCTCCCTCATGTCCTCGATGGAGTGGAGCGCGTGCAGCAGCTCGTCTCCGGCCTCCTTCACCGCTGGAGAAGGCAGCGTGGAGTCCATGGCCACCGAGCTTCACTGCCACATCCTCTGGACTCAGCCACGGCTGAGCTGTACACCCCCGACCCCCACCCCACCCCGACACACACACCAACCAACAACGATCCACAGGCAAAGTCCCTGATCTACAGAGCCACCCCCCCATCACAAATCTCTCCCATCATGCCTCAGGAGGAATTGTATGGCTGTGTGCACTCACACCATAATGTCAGAGGCTTTATGGGAGAGAGGGGATGATCACATGGGATCGAGAGAGAGAAAGAGAGAGAAAGAGAGAGAAAAGAGAGAGAGAGAGGAGTCAAGAAACCCAGAAACATTTGAACCTGCCAGAGTCTAAACACTAACGAATCAATTAGATTCAATCTCTGTCCACTGTGTGACGTGTCTCTCCTCATCCTCCTCTCCATCCTCCTCTCCATCCTTCTCTTCCTCCCTTTCATCCATCCATCCCTGAGGGCATCCTCTCCTCGTTCTCTGCTCGTCTCTTGCCTCAGTACCACTCTTCATTCATTGCTTCTGACCCAGTGAACACTGAACACTGCCGTGTGTGTGTGTGTGTGTGTGTGTGTGTGTGTGTGTGACGGTAAGGTCTGACCCGTACAAACAAACTG
The DNA here is from genome assembly GCA_901007665.1 of Aeoliscus strigatus. Lineage (NCBI taxonomy): Eukaryota > Metazoa > Chordata > Actinopteri > Syngnathiformes > Centriscidae > Aeoliscus > Aeoliscus strigatus. The sequence continues at coordinate 36,078 of CAAKHB010004053.1, forward strand.
ATGGAGAATACAAAGACTCACACAGTGTCACACACACACACACACACACACACACAACACACGCACTAGCAACGCAACCAGTAATCACACACAACGCCACAGCCGACGCCATGTCTGGAAGCTCCAATGATCAGAAATTTCACTCAAAGAAACAGCGATGCCACAGACGGGGTGTGACCGTAATGACTCACCAGTAACAGAGTGAATGGGATTACCATAATGACAGCAATATAGCTGTTGACACGTCTCAGTCTTCACGTTTTCTGATGGCGCAAATAGTTGCGTATTTACGGTACTCCACAGTCCGGAGCTCTAATGTAGCATCGGGGATACTGTTAGTGTTAAAGACTTACACACTCACCTCCGACACTTTGTCGGATGTCGCTTTAACTTCAAACATCACTCATGACAGGAACGTATTCCAGTTTCAAAATAAAAGCAGAATGACTTTAAGGACGTGGAACAATTCCTGTCCTTGTATTTGATCTGTTCTATGAACAAACTTAGAGACAGTAGAACCACTGGTTGGTTTCTATTTTATGACATATGTAGAAACATCTGTTCAACACACACACACACACACAGACACACACACACTCAGACGAGAGGATTTGTGCTGAGCTGCTTCCTCAGTGCAATCGCGGCCCCAATTAGTCAAAGTGAAGCCAAACAATGGGTCCTGTCAGTGGCGTCAATGCAGCCGGAGCATGAATAAGACATGACGACCGCGGAGAATCCTGGTGCGTGTTAAATTTAGACGCTCACGAATTTCACCACGTGAAGTAGGTCAGAGAACGGTGCTGAGCTGCACCAGACGGCAAAAAGTCCAACAGAACATTTCACACCAGAGCAGGTTGGCATTCTGTCCAACAGTTCAACTCACAATCTACAAAGTTTGATTTCAGAGCAACAGCTGTCTGGGTTCCTCACACTACAACACACACACACACACACACACACACACAGTAACACACTCACTCTCTCTTTCTCTCACACACACACACACACTGTAACACACTCACACAGTAACACACACTCTCTCTCTCTATCTCACACACACAAACAATGTAACACACACCCACAAACTGCAACACACTCACAAATTTCTCCAGTCTTACTCCACTCTTACTGTAACACATACTGTAACACCTACCCACACACTGTAACACTGTGTAACACACAAACACCCACCCAGACACTGTAACGCATTCCCCGTGTCACACACTGTAACGTCCTCACAGTGTGAAACACCATGTTCTGTCAAAATTGGGTCGACCTTGATGATGACATGATGTAACAGTCCTGTTACTCCTGCAGCCCTCGCCTGTGTGTGTGTGTGTGTGAGTGTGAAATGAGGGGTCAGAGGTCAGTCTTACCTGGACCTGCTCCCCCAGGACAGAGTCCCCCAGCAGAGGTTCTGCAGGCGGCGGGTTGATGGTTACAGACTTCTCAGAGTGACTGTCTTTTCCACGGGACTTGTGGCGCTCACGGCTTCTGTCCCTGGAAGACCAGGAGACACGTTCAGCGATGACCAGTCGTTGCCATGACGACCTGTCTGAGAATCTAAATACCACTGTTAATGACTGATGGTGAACTGCAGACAGTGTGTGTGTGTGTGACCTCAGACGGCCGGATGAACTTAGACGTCCCTCTGCTTCCTTGTGTAATCCCCCGCTCCCCCCGCTCCAACATATGAGCTCCATTAGCCAGACTGACCTGCACTTACAGCT
>CAAKHB010004056.1:0-16612 GCA_901007665.1 Aeoliscus strigatus
TACAAGATGTAATAATTCTGCACTCAGGCTGGTAATGAGGTCTAATACTGGCGCATGTGATAATCCCCTCTGGATGCAGGCTTGATCAGATGTTGGCTTTGTAATTAGACTGGCAGAAAATCATTATTTCATGTTCAAATAGAAAATGAGGTTGGTGGGAAGTTAATTTCTCTACGCTCTGTGAAGCGTAGACAAGAATTTAATGATTTAATTACAGTTGTAAGCTCTTTGGATGAGACTTAAATTGAGCTGAGATTTTTTTTTTTTTTTTGCACTGTCGCGTTGAGAGCTGGGCACATCAAAGCATTTGACAAGAGTTCAGAATGATAGGGCTGCCCGATGCTTGTGATATGGTGAAATTCCTATTCTTGTTATCCAGTCACTTCTGTTTAAGTGAATTTACTGAAATAATGCTGCCAAGCACGTAATCATGGATCATTTACGCTCTCTTACTTCTTTGTGACATTATGACTATGTTTGTTTATCTAACAGGAGACTCTTTTTAACCTCTGTGTGTACATACATACTTACATATTTGGTCAGGAACGGCCCGACTTGCTGCTTGCAGAGGCTGATAAATACTATTTCCACCCTTAATTAATTACATTACATAGTGATAGCTGCCCAATATAAATATCAGCAAACTGAATGTCTGAACAGAGCATTCATTCACACATTTGTACAGATATGGAGCGGAAGTGCTGTATTTCCTACAGGTAGGGCCAACAAAGGTCCATATTTACTTTGCCTGTGTGATCACGCTGCCTCCCTTCCCTTTTTAAGGTTGGTATTAAACAGGAAGGCGGCATGGCGTGTGCTGTCTGTTCAGCGCTGTGCAATCATTCCCTCATTCACAGACTCGGGGTTTGTCGTGTCACATCCTATGACAGTCAGATAGGAAAATCTCGCCCCGGATAAGATGCACAGATTTGAGAAATGTCACTCAACATGACTGATTCTAACCCTCCCTCCCGCCTTCTCCCAGTTCCTTACTTAGCATTTCAAAATTCCCTTTCTTTGCAGCGCTCCAGGGAAAAGCGGGAAGAGGACCTCCTTTATGAGGCCTATCAGTCCGGGAGATGGATATGTTTGCTTATTGGACAGTAAAAGGCCAGTCTTCAGGTGACAACTGGCCATGGTTATTCAGGCTTTTATTCATGCATATTTAGAGGATGGTAATGAGCTTTTTTTGCATTGTTGCATGATAATGGCGGGTCTCTGGTGGCATTGATGGCAGAATTTGACTGGTCGAGTGTCCTGTGCGAGTGCGCCTGTGTGTTTTTGTGTATGTGTGTGCCAAGTATTATCCTCATCCATCCATACACCAGGCAGGATGGACTTCTTGTCAACTCTCCACTGTCAGACATATACACAGACACACAGGAAACACCGGCCATCCACACTGCCTCCACCTGCCAGTCAGCTAGTGGATATAACCGTCTCTCTGTGTCGCTCAGGGATTGCCTCTGTGTACTTTGGCTGTTTACAGTTAAATGGCCTCTTCTATTATTGATGGCTTCATATGTGGTTATAATATTGCCGCCTTGAAACTGACAAACAAGTCATTGTGCTGTGATATTCCAGAACCTTGGGAGGCAGAATTCATTCATTCACACCCCCCGACCCCCCTTCTTAAAGTACTTTCTGAACATTACAGATTTTCTTTTCTAATATGCATGCATGTATTAAAGGTCAATGCAATTTTCATCTTTTTTCCTCTAAGAGAGACACTACAATCCATTTTTGCAATCTCTGAGACCGTTCTGTGAATATTACATAAATAAAAGACAGGGGGTCAGAGGTCATTGTCAATTAGCATCTACCCAGATGAGCAATTACCAGTCAACAGTAGGGACGGAGATTGCACAATTTTTCATCAGCTTTTCAAACAACGCTGTCCACGTGCTTGTTGGAATCCGCAATGGAATACTGAAGAGGATGTTGTTTCTGATTAAGGCCGTGTTCTGAGCTGGCGTATTAAAATCGAACAGCTGAGCACGGCCTCATCACAATAACTCTTATTTGGCAACACTTCTTTCCATTCAGGCCTCTTTTCACTGGGCTTTAGCGAAGCTGTTGTGCAGCCTGCGTGTCAACGTGCAGTTGCAGGTGCCCCTGTGTGTTTCTACAATAGTCGAGGTTAGTGGGGCCAGCCAAGCCGGAGAAGCCATTCTCCTCTGCTTAACAATGGCCACATGTATCAGAATTGAATGTGGCTTTTGATACCTATTCTGATTTAAAAATCATTGCTATAGGCATATCCAGTGGGACACCTCCAGTCTAGCCTATATGTCACTCTGATTTGTATCTCAGCGCTTACATTAACAAGGTGGCCAACACCAAAGCGCCATTACCTGAGTTTATGAACTGTATATCACACACCTGTATGCAGCCAGACATGGCTTCACTGTGGTGTCTGTGTTTCTTTGGCAGACAGTTCCCCAAGCAGACCCCCATCTGACAAACATTTGGCCGATCAGGCTAGATGTCTAGGGGAGTATGTGGTGGCCTGGACAGACCAACGACAGGAAAGAGGACTTCTAAATCAGCCAGCAATCCAAAGACCTTCAATAAATTTTCCAAATGGGCTCGGGTAGAGGACGTAAAGCACACCTGCAAGACTTATGTAAGTCTTATTAAACCATAAATTGCTAACACCAGCCCCTCACTGGAGCAGCTCTTTGCTGGAATAAATCTTGGAGGGCGTCGGGTAAAGAGAAAGAGAGAGTGAAAAGGAGAGATAAAGCAGGTGAGCGGGAGGGATATAGTGAAGGTTTGAGGTAGTGAGAGTGTGGTGGGGGATACCAGAGGTCTAGGATTAAAGCACTGCTGTTTGATGATAGGGCAGACAATACTGGGTTTTGATTGCAGTTCATCCTCATTTATTTGAGGTCTAGAGCTACCTGAGTGGGAGTGCTTCAGGAAATCTCTGAGAACGTCATGCTGCTAATGTATCTGATACTTATTATGGTATCGTCCCATCCAAAGTGTTGGCAGAACTTTTTCCCCTCATCTTCAGGTCTGGAACACCGGCATGGAGCAGCTCTTCAGCAGTCAGAAAGACCAGTGTGAGTAACACAGGAAACATTCGTGAAAAAAAAAAAAAAAAAATCTGAGTTCCTGAGCTCACAACTCCCAATGAGTTCCCAACACACCCACGCTCCCCTCCCTGCCTGGTTGTGGGTCCTTGAATTAAACATCAAAGCACACAGGAGCATAGGGCCCAACTGCCATAAATAACAGTGCGCTTGGGGAGGGAAAGGGAGGATGTTCAGATAGGAAGAGAGCAGGTCACTCAATCGCTCATACACATACTGTCAAAGCAAATTCATTTGTTCACAAAATGGGGGATGTTGTGTGAGGTTATCGATTTCCGCATGCCATCTGTCTTCTCAGAGGATTTGGCAAGCAGGCTCTGGCAATACCGACCCCAGGTTCTCCCATATTAGTTGCCACTGCTCAGGTGGACAGAGTTGGGGGTGGCTGCAGGCTTTGGATAATAGTTGTTGCTTGTTTGAAACCGACTCAGAGAATTCTGCATTAAAGAAAAAGTCAATAAAATAGAATTTCCTGTTGGTGTGAAGGAGCACATTTTCTGCATATATCGTGATTAGTCGAGCAAAAACGTTTTAAATATTAACTGGAAATATGAAATGAACAGATATTCCTTAATGAAAGGTAGTTTGGGTGAAAATCCAGGTTGGAGTTGATGATTAGCATCTCGTTTGTCACTGACACCTGCGTACACAAGTTCAGGCCCACCCTCCAGCTCCTCCTCTCACTAACTAGTCCAGAAGTCGCAGTGTACCTCCATGTCGAGCTATGGCGTGTGGACGGCAGGCCTTCAAACATGGGGCCCAGCTGCTGCTGTGTATTTTTGTCAGCCAACACACACATGCATTGGCATCCATTGCTGTTTGCGCTTGTGGAGGGCACATGTTACTGGGTAAATTATCACAGCAATAGTAAACACTGTTTTATGAGGAAATGTAGCTCACTTGTTATATTTGAAGTCTGTGCTTTGTATACGGCTTTGCTATTAGGACAGATTGAGGATGTTTGCTCCTGGTGTCTGTACTCCGCCATGTGGGATACTCAAATGCACACACACAAACACACATATGTACTCAGACTGGCAGTCTCAGCTGTAGTTTTAGTTTTAAATGGCTCTTTTGTTGTTTTTTATTATGAAAAAAAAATCACAGCTGAAGGATTTAGTGTCAGCATCAAACTCATGTCAGTCAGACATTAATTGCTTTACATTTTAATTAGTTGTAATGATATAACTGTAACTGATAGTGCCTGAAAACTTCATCACAAGGAGGGTATGAAGGAAATCTGATAATGATACAGTCCAACAGATGAGGAGAGGTGAGGAGAGGGGCGTTGTGGCTTTAGGTGCTGTGATATCAACAGCATTTAAATAAAAAAACAACAATAAAACCAACAGGAATAAGGGGCTGACTGATGCTGCTCACAGCAGTATGGTTTGGGATAAAAGAAATGAAAGTTATTTCTTTCAGTGTAAAGTCATGTGCAGGCCAAGTCAGTATTGCACATTTAATGTTGCAATGACATAAATGTGAATGGTCCCACCACTAACTCAAAAGGGGCTGACGTAAAGCTATAATAGAGAAATGTCGCAATATCAAAATCTAATTTCTTTAAGTCAATTTGGGTTTTGAAACATTGCCCTTGTTTGTTTAATGTGGAGTTAAATGGCCTTACTATTGGCATCTCTCCACTTTAGATTCATCCATACCAAACTGATGAGAGTGCTCCATCTCCGTCGATGAACAGAGGAAATGGAGGAGGGTATGACACTGATGACACTCCTCTCACTTCTTTTGATTCCCAATTACCCACTAATGCCTGATAGAACCAGAAAAAATGGACAACCATTATGTCTGCAGCCTTCAGCAATATCAAAATCATTCTTTCCAATGCAGCCTTCCATTCCTTGGATGGGAACAATCTCATTTTGTCCATAACACCTGCGCTTCAGTCGCCCTGACCTACTGCCCAAATGAGTGCAATTAATGACAATTACCCTCCAGGTGTCACAACACAGACATGTACTGATAGGGACCTATCAAAGAGGCGCACATGCTTGCTTCCAAGTAAATATGTAATGATAACAGCTGTAACACGGTGGCGGGGAGAGAGGTGTGTATGTGGGGGGGCACAATTGCTACCAGTGCAATTTATTTGTGTTTGTCTCTGCTCAGCTCCACATTAACCAGTGAAGACAAACCAGAATGGATAGACTTGGTTTTACACGGTGTGAAGGAGGTTGGCTGGAGGTGTCGGGATACATCGTCCAATTAACATTAATGTGGTCCAGAAATTGTTTCTGCACCGAGGATTAGATGAATTTGTGAACAAGAAATCAAACAAATTGATTTAGTAATGTGAAGTCCACCCAGAAAGATATATTGTTGTTTAGTACCTAATGCTCAATAGCCATAGATGGTTATCTCAGACGAAAAAGGCAAAAAGGCATTGAAATGGAGAAAGGGGGAGAAAGGGGGATGAAAAATTATTTATGGTAGAAACAAGCTGGGTTTTAGCAAAAAGAAGCATGTGCATATTGTAAAATGATTGATTTGAAATATCAAGTTAAGTTTTGTTCCACGTCACTTTTGAATCCAGGTTAACTCAATATGATGGAAAATCATGAAATGTACTCATCAGTCCACTGGTGAATATCAGTGTGAGGGGTCGGACCAGAGGAGGTACTGAGGTACACAAGTTAAGGATACTTTGTGTGTTGGAAAAATATACTTAAGGGCCTTTTTATATGAGTAGCGACACTATAAGCTTTTAGCAGGTTTAAGTAACGGTAGATTTCTAAGGTGCAGAAGTCAACTTTAACCCACCTCCTCTTGTGAGTTCACCGTCCTTTCCCTCAGTACCTGCATTAGCATAAATACATTAAAATGTGAATAGGAATTAATTTGGACTTTCCCCTCCATAGGAATTAATGGAAGTTTGTTCTGCCTGTACCCCTCAGATGGCTCGCCCTCCTCCACAGTCCATAAATATTAATATTAATACAGCATCGCATTTAAAGGTAGCGCTCGGCTGAAGCCGTATACAGAATATTATTAGAGCTCATGATACGTTCCTCATGAGAAGTACAGCTGAGTGAATGCATTACCTTGCCGTTGTGATCTGTAAAATCCAATCTTCATACAGCACAAAAAGTTATTTTCAGAGAGACGGAAGATTAGCAGGGCCGAATGGCTGCTGTCTAAAGCCATTAGGCAGGTGTGGATTTTTTCTCTCGACACTGAGTTGTGAGAGAAGGGCCCGCATCTTCTGCTCTATCTTGGTGCTGATTCACAGTCACACCACTGTAGCGCTATTATCATGCCTGAGCAGATCATCTCTCCAGATAACTATTATAACCGACTCACCGCATCGCTCCAGTCCACTCACCCACATAATACAGACCACAGAAGTTTTTGACACTTTTCTAAATCACTGTATTCGCTGTCTTTCTCTTCTTGCCTGGTCTTTGTCACTTTCCTGTGTGTGCTGTGTGTGGTAGTATCAATAGTACTGAGGTTACAGCAAAGCCCGGCTCCCAAGCCTGGGCCTGCTTGTATGTCAATTCACTACTACAATTGTGTGTACACACAGGCAGAAATATGCAGACGCATTATTTTTGTCAGATGTACACGCTGGAAGCAGGTAAACAACAAAACGAAATGTTCTCAATGTGTTTCATCGTTTACTTCACATTTTGGACGGTTATATTTGCTCAGCAGACAAGGAAATGCCGACCAAGTACTGTCTCTTCTCAGTTTTTAATGAATTTCAGCACCGCCTATTGGCCTGGAGTATGAACTACAGTCTGTCGCGGATGCATTTAGATGCACATTTTCTTGATCCGGAGCCAGGGAAAATGTTGAAAAAAATGATAGTTTTTTAAGTGTGGACATGGCCTGAGTTGCATCATAGGAAGCAAACAAAGGGCGGTATGTCCATTTATATCGGCGGTCTCCTTTGTTTTTCTGCTTGAGAAGTGTTGATCCCGACAGGTTTCAGTGGGCAAGGTGAGACATGTTAGCGCTGAACTCAATGTAAGGAGAAAAGAGCTCACTTCAAAGCTCCAGTGTGGGTGAAAGCTGCATGCTGCTACCCCAGTGAGCTACCCCACCCCCTTAATCTACCCTCCATCATCTGTACTCACATTGAGTCAATACACTCTCACTTTGTTCTTGGAGGAAGCAGTTTGTGAGGTTGAGCCTGTATGATGTCAAAGACAAGAAAAGCACAACACGATATACAAATCAATCAGCAGCGCTGAAGTATGTAAAGTCAGCTGGACGCTCACCGAATGAGAATAGCCTTCTTGTAACTGCTGTCACGTGATAATTCTGCTGGCAAGTACAACGCAGACAGAACCTTCAGTATGTGATGCAATATTTGGAAGAACTAAAGCAATTATAGCGCTGCGATGTGTACATTTATAAACTGTACTTTGCATGAAACGCTTTGAAATCTTCAGATAGTCGCTGGTCATCACATAAACACGTGAATAGATTGCCGTTACAGCTGTGACTAGCCTGTGTCGTGGAGGCACGCGTGTTGTGGTAAGCTCTCTGAGCTGAGGTTATATTTGTGCATCAGGTCATTCCTGTTGCGGGCTGGTGCAGGTCGGCCCACTCCCCTCTGAGCCCTCTCATCAAGCCAAAGTCTCCTCTGCCACCCTCTTCCCAACAATCCCCATAAACTCTCATAATTGCCACATTAAACCCGAGTTTATTATTTTTCTCCAGGTGCAGGTGTGCTGATGATATGAGCCCCAGGTTGCATTTACATACAAATTGAAGGTTTTTATTAATCAGGCAGGCAGCAGGAATCAAACGGCAACACTCCATCAGCCCTTTAAATACATTTGGTGACATTTTTACCCAGCATTAGCATGATAGGGCAAGCAGGGTATAATGTACCAATGATTGCTTTTCCATTGAAAGCACAAACGGTTTCATTTTTCCTGTCATCTCAAATAAGTGTTAAAGAGGGTTTGGAGGCTATTGTGCGAGTGCCGTATGCTGGGGACTTGGGACCACTGATGGCCATATTAAATAACCATTAGTGTCTGAGCTTAGATCATTGTGGCATCCGCCTCCTCTGAATTTATCCTGTGATTTCAAATGAAGGCAAGCTGTGCCAGTTTTCATAAAGTGCGCCAGCCCTCTCCATTTTTCCTCAAACCAAATGCATTACAACGGTAATTTTGTGACTGTTAAGATAACTAGCGTTAACAAGCACTTAATTAAAATGTACAATAAATAGCCGTCTGCAGCCTTATCTCCCCTCCAGAGCGACGCTGGTAGGAGGCTCCAATGCTCAGGCCGGCTGTTCCCCAGCTCGTTTGCAGATTAATTGCTTTTCTGTCTGGCAAAGCCTGCCTCTTCTGCAGCCAGATCGTAAATAGCCAGATAGGGAGTTTATCAATCAGGGCTCTCTACCTCACTGGTCTCCCCCAAACAGCCCTGTCTGTCTGACTGTCTGTGTGTGTGTGTGTGTGTGTGTGTGTGTGTGTGTGTGTGTATAAAACACCAACTATAAATACATGTCCACAAGCTTCTGTTATATTAAGCCTGCAATCAGCAAATTGATTTTACTGCTGTATCCTTGTATGTCCACATAAGGAACATTTCACTCTGTATTATTTATGTTTCTTAGATGTTGGAGTGATTAAAGTTGACTTTATGCACCAAGGTATACTCACAGCATCAGTATGAGCACTATCAATTCAGGACATGTTTTTTTCAGCATTATTGCCAGTATTTTTGGGTTGATCTGTCTACAAGCAAATACGTATTTTTACGGCACATTTTGTGCCTGTTAATGTGTATACTGGGTGCATACAAATGGGCGTCGAGTATATCGCAGAGGTTAATCAAACACACGCTGCACATAAAAGTAACCAGGATTTGTGTGAGACAGGACAGAGGCGAACAGAGTATTTACAGTGATAAAAGTTTACAGGGGCCGGTCAGCCCTTTGGGATCACATTACTCTTCAGACATGTGGCTGCAGCGCTCCACACACAGCTTTATGGTCTTTGGCCCTAGGTAAGCAGCCTGCAGACCCTGGTGTTTTTCAAAGGAAAGCAAGGAAAACAAGCAAACTTGCCTTCTCGTAGCTCGCTGACCCCCTCCCACACTAAGGCTACCTCTCCTCTGCTGGTGTCCCACCCTTAACCTCTGGATGATAAATCTGCCCACAGAAGCTGTGAAGGGGGAAGACCCCAATGCTAGAAGACCCCCATGTGTCCTCCATGACACATCCTGTTTGTGTAGTCAGGGCTTCAGCTTATGATCTTTGCACTCGTAATTCACAGAGCGACATCATGTTTCCTCGCTGTTTTTATTTGTGTACAAGTGGGTTTACTGTGTAGAAAGATACCCAAACCTACTCAGATTTTGTTCATGATTTCAATATTCCAACCAAGCATTCTTATTTTTTTTTTTTTAATATTGATAGACATCATTTTAAGTGGCAGTATATTTTTCCAGTACAATGAATAGACATTGATCCACCAGACACGTTTAAAACACAGAGACTTCCCAAAACGGGTGGTGTAATTGTTGCATTTCCACTGCTTCTCCTCAATCTTGACAGACTGTAGGAAATTGGAAATGATGATTGTGTATTGGCTGAAACTCTATTTTGACACTGAGAAGGGGCTGCGGTGGGGGGGTGGGGGGGTGGAACTTGGTTCTGATTTTACAGTGGAGAAGGAGAAGAGTGTGAAATGCGTGCAAGCGAACAGCTGAATTAGTAACCAGACAAATGTTCCTGTTGTATCCCAGCGCTGCCCTGTTGAGAGAGAGTGTGCACACTCATGGTGGTCTGAAGGCCTGTGGGGCTGTCTGGCAGGCAGATTAGGGGAACAGTCATTTGACAGTGGTGCTATAGTTATCAGACCCACTTTAGCCAGGTTGATTTATAATGTGAGAACATGAAAAATGTTGTCCTGAGCATCCTAGGGGGTGGGTGTGGAGCTGGCAAAAAAGGGAGGGTGGGTCATATGAATCTGTCAGGTTGGGCCAGCTCGATGGAAGCATTCCAACAAGGGAAAAATAAGGCAACAGAAAGTGATCATAGAGAGCGGGGCATCCTGTACCCTCCACCTTGCCTGTCATAAATCAGCCTCTCTGCCCTCTGGCCTGTGCTCCTGTCTGTCTTAACCTCTCACTTTTACACACATTCTGACCTGAAATCTGAATGTTTCCGATGCCTTTTCCAGTTCTTATCTGTTTGCGTCCATTGTTACCCTGTGAAAACATTGTAAAAAAATGTTTCCCTGACATGCTTTTCCAGAGAGGAGCTTTTCTTTGGAAATAGAGCAGCTGGGATTCTTGATTAGTCCATCCCATCCCTGCTTATTGTGAATCACTGTTGTGACAGCCAAAGCAGAAACAATCAATACATAAAGTAACAGTGGCCTAAGTGGGTCAACAGAGGAAGATAACACATCTTTCACTGAGGTGAAGTAGCCACAGGAGAGTTAATGGAAAACAAAGGGCTATTGTAATCCAATTTGCGTTAGTTTTTCTTGTTATTGTTTCAAACTTGGAGAGGAAATTAAGTTATGAATGGGAGCTGTGTTTCTATACGCAGATAACACCACATAGACTCATACATGTATATGGTCCGTGCCTTGGACTGAGTCACCTGTCACTGAGCAGGTGCTGCCTGCACATGATTTGTGCCGTCCAGCTCCTGCATATATCCCCAGGGACCAGCAACAGTAATTCAACACAGTGTAGATTTTCCATAAATAATTTGTTGCGCATTGATTTCCAATACAGGAGGAGAGATATGCTGCGTCCACCTCAAGGGGCTGTGGATGTATCTGGTGCTCACTTTTGTGGTCAAAGTTGTGACAGCTAGAACCCATATGTTGTGATCACATTTGGAGACCCATCTGTCAACATGGGGACATCCAACACAGTGTAGTGTGTATTGGGGCCACCATTCAAAATAGCACTGATTTTCCTTTTTTTTCTGATGATAGGTGCTTGGATTGTTATAACGTTTAAATTAAGCGCAGCAGAACATGATACTATTTCTGCTTGTTATCATGTCATAATAATTATCATCTAACACCGTCACAAGTCAATGCAAACTCATGCTGACGCTCACAGGTCATCATGTGTGTCATTTTCTCTGCTCCTCTGCCACTCAGAGAATTAATGGTAAAGGGCAGAACAGGACAAAACTGTATTTCAGTGGTTAATTGGTTATTGTCCTTTATCTGAATCCGGGTGAAAGCTAAACATGTTTTCCACAAAAAGCAAAGCGTAATGGTCAAAAGTATGGGCTGGTCAGTAATTTCTCTCTGGGATAATAAAAAAAATAAAAAAACAACAACATTTGTGATTCTTATTGTGATTCTGAATAGTCGAGTTTCACTTGTACCCTATCCTGATTATTCCCATTATTTGATTCTTTCTGTTTTTGTGTTGTTGTTTTCTTTTTTTGAGGGTCATTAGCTGGAATGATTTTCAATCTTGGTTCCCAACACAGCTCCGGTAGGAGGTAAATCAACCTGTGTTTGATTCTGTAATCATTATTTGCTTTGCTCCAGACATAAGATCTTCTTCATCATCTCCAATAGGTACCTTGATGACCCAGAAGATAAGGTTTATTAACTGCCACCAAAGGTCCTCCCCCACCCCCAATTCTCCTCCATCCTTCCACTGTCGTTAGGTGATTTGAGGCCATTTTGTTGTTGTCGTGTCACCTTCTGACTGATGAAGTTGTTGATTGGGGTGTATGTTGGCAGCTCAGAGAGGGAAGGGAAGAATTGATGAGGTTTAATTGGTCTGTCTCTTGTCAGCTCTCATTAGTTGCTCATTTAACACTATCTGATGGTGTGAGTCTATTGCACCTACAGGGGCACGAGCACAGAGACAATAGAAATATAGGTGTGTGCATGAACTAGGTGTGTGTGTGTGTGACGGTGAGAGTTAGGAGCTGTGTGTGGATTGTGTTATTGAATCCAAGCGTTATCTTGGCTCACTTGGAGGTGGTGCTGATTCCTTTGTGATCAATAGAAAGAAATCCCATCAGAACAAAGCACACTAATTTCATCCTTTTTCCACTGAGGACTGAGAGTCAACCATCTTTCCCAACACACTTCTGGCTTGTGTGGAACACTTTTATCTAGTTCTCACACAACACGATATTGCAGACTCTTCACAGACGAATTTTAGCTGAATTAACTGGCAGTATGATAAAAACAATAACACCATTTAATCTGGTGTGGGAGAAAGTGCGAGCTTTTTATTCACCGTCAGTGCCATCGTCTAGTTTGGACTGTAGGACTGTTTTCATTTGGGACGAAAGCCTGAATTCTGCTCCTGCGTCAAATCAGCGGTGTACCTATGGCGTAGGGTCAGCAGAAGGCTCTCCGTAGCCTGTGACGTAGGTTGATATGCACCTCCAAATTTTAACTACACGTTGATGCGACGCAGACTCAGTGCAGACGAGAGGGCTGTGATGGGTTTCAGCTTGGTTACGATGCATTGCCCCCGCGTCAGTGCTGCTCTGTCCAAGTGTGAAACTTTACATTCAGACAAACTAATGTAGCAGCTAATTACAGATAAAATAACAGAAGTATTTCAATCAGCCAACGTTAATTCTCCAAAGAGTAACAAATCAGTTCATCAGATGATGACGTATGTTGGCGATCACGTCGATATTCCCGGCTGCTAGCTGCTAGCTGCTCCCGGCTCCTATTACCAAATAGGTGATAATTGGATAAACTGACCACATATTCTGAATATCAAGTGTTACTTTCCCACATGAATTGTCATGACATATAAACAGTCCAAATGATAAAAATGAAATCAGCTGTGACTGGAAACACCAGAAGCGAATCAACTAGATGGACGTGACCGCTCTGGCAGGAAATTGCACCACGACGAAATAGAGTGACGGAGAAGTTCAAAGGGTTCACGAGGGCGTCACGGCAACGGCGTAGATACGCCGTAGATTTGATGCAGTAGTATAATTCAGGCTTAAGCTGTTCAACTTATGAGTTTTGTTTGTTTCTGAACTTTCTGTTGTTTATCATGTGACAATCCTATTTCCTCTTAGAAAAGTTGAAAATGATCTTTTTAGATCATCATTTAGGTTACCTCAGGGCTAAAGTATGTCTACAGCATGACTGCAGAAAGGTTATTACCAAGGGGGCTGAAATAATTGTTCTGATTCTCAGAAGAGAAAGAAATGTTGGAAGCTATCCAGATGTGTGTGAGTTTGAGTCAAACAGGGTGCACAGTCTGCCTGTGTTAAACACTGATCTACAGTATTATGCTGTAATAAGTAATTATCATTAGATATCTTAACTGTTTTTGAGAAGCAACCCCACCCCCACATCTCATGTCTCTGTTATTTTGCAACAGTGACGTCATATGTCTTAGCATAAACCCGTCATGCATGGACAGACAAACCCCCCTTCGTGTTTTGGCCTTGTGAGTGGCATCTGTTAAGACGCCTTCGACACGATGGTGAGAATTGGTGTCGACGTGGTGGTGAGCTGTGGAATTCACCGCTGCCACTTGCTGATAGCTCTCTGTGGGCTTGGGTGTCACTCTTGAGCCATTAATTTTAGCCTCCATCGAGGCTGCTGTAACAGGACGACCCCCCACCGCCCCTCCACAACAGTAAGACTCTTAAACATACATTTATTTTTGGAAGGAGTCCCCTTCGTCAGGGTATGATGGATGTCGACTAATCGGATGGCGTGCGAGCGTATGTCCACTGTCAGGCCCTTTTACATCGTCTGAGTGGTTGGTGTAAATCTCCGCGAGGGTGCTGTGCCGGGGTCTTGTCTTTGGTTAGGATCTTGGAGATATGATACCCTGCGCTGTTGCTGCCTGAGTGGGTCTATCTTAAGACTCTGCATGGAGGTCTGGCATTCAACTAAAGTCCCAAAGGGTTTTAGGGAAGGCAGCAGGCAGGCTGCCTGTGGCCTACGGTACTTCGGGAAACACTCACCATGTGCACCTCATCTATTCTTGCCTCTGGATGGCTCAAACCAACACATGTATTTAGATAAACAGTTATCTGTGTTAGCTCTGATGTTGGTTTAGACATCACCTTCATCCTGTAGTCACTGACTGGCAGAAGCTCCCAATGTAATCTACAGATTCTGTCTATGACTGAGCAGGTGTTTTCCTACATGAACTCGCACACAAGCTTATGATACACATATGTTATGGCAACACTTTCATCATCCTAATTTCAGAAACATACAACCCCCCACCCGCCCCCGACAGGCTGCCTCTCGCCGTGACTGGGTGCTGGATGCTGGGTAGGTGGTGGTGGGGGGGTTATAAGCAGGGCTGCAGCTCACAGGCTCTGTGGGGGTAGATCCTGGCAGCTCCTGGGGCTCGGCAGATGGTTGAGGGGCAGTATGGGGCTTCATGGCTCGGCTGTCTTTGACCTGCAGTGGAGGAGAAGAAGAAAAGGACTGCTGGGAGACCCCGCACTGAGTTTTTCTTCATTTTCGTCTCACATATGAGGGTGCTATAATGACATTTATTGTCATGATAATATTTCCAATTAGGATGTTCACTCCAATATTCTGATTTCATAAACAACACACAAACAATGTGACAGTGCCAAGGCCCCATTTTTACCTCCTATCTGTCTGCGTAAACCTCTCCTCCAGGTCTGCTGTCAGAGGCAGTGTAAGAACCTTAGGTGAAGGGAGAAAGAGAGAGAATCAAAAGGAGGGAGCAAGATGGAGGAGGGGGTTATGCAGTGTTGTTTAAGTGGAGAGCGTGGTGTGTCCTGGAGGATCTAATAAGCAGGTTGAAGCCTGATAAGGATAAGCTGTCCCTCTGGCTCTAGGGAGCCTTGTTTTCAACCCCCTTCTTTCCTCACTTCCCCTCCAGTTTCCAAGATGTATTTTGAAACAAGCGAGCAGTAAAAAGAGAGCATCTGATCAAGTAAACGAAAAAGATATATGCTGTGAAGAAGGATAAAAGTCAAATAGGAGAAGGCAGCAAACTGTGGGAGGAATAGAAAGCAGGAGCACAAGAGGATAAGGTGTTAGGGAGACATGGAAATATGAGAGAAAAAGTGTTGAGAAAGAACAGGATAAGGATACGGAATGAGAACAAAGAGTAGAAAGGCAGAGAATTAGTGAAGGGTGCGGCCAGAGGGGGCAAACTTATGAAGGACAGTGGTAAAATATGAAAGCAAGGTGGAGATGGTGAGGAGAGGAGCGATGAGAGGTGGATGAGAGAAAGTTCAGCAGACAGAAAGCATATAAATGGGCTGAAAGGGACCTGCTGGTGTGTCAGAGCTTTAAATCCCGCCCCCTCCCCTGGGGAAAAGGAGAGAAAGGAGAGAGACACTGACCTTGCATTATTTATGCTGAATGCTACTGGCCCGAGTAGACGCTGCTTCCCATTGTGTCTTCACAATAAGGAACTGCTACAAAGTTAAGGAAGAGGAGACACAACAGTATGTGTGTGTGTGTGTGTGTGTGTGTGTGTGTGGAGGTGGCAGGAGGTCATTACAGCATGGTGTGTAGACAGTTTAGTGAACAAGGATCAAGGGCACCTGAAAACCTATGTGTGTGCCTGGCAGGCGAAGAGCGCGCACACACACACACACACATACACACATACTGGTGTGTTCTATGTCATGACTGAGGCCTAAAGGTGTTTACAGTATGAGTGAATGCAGGAGCGTGGGGGCAGAAAGGGTCAGCTGTCATTTCCTGAGCTCCACTCGGACTTTATTATGACAACCAAAGGCCAGCAAAGGTGAAGAAAGGACACTGTGCAACTGTTCAGAAAATAAGAAAATATACTTTGAAAGTTGTTTTTTTTTTTTTTTTGTAAATCGAACAAGGACTTGTACACTCACTTACTCATTTTACAAAATCACCTTTATTCTCTCTAGCTCAGAAAGTACATATTGAATTGAATGGAGACAGACAATCTTTCTAACTGACACACAGCAGTTTAGTTTGGCACAACTTTCTGGAAAAGATAATAAATCTCCCCTTGTTTTAATCAGAGTGGATGCATCTCACAGATGGACGTCCGAAACTCTGGAAAAACAACGCAAAAGCTTGGCTGTATCATCACGGCAACGTGATAATTGAACTGAGCCTTGCTGCAGGTTTTCACCCGAACACACACAGCTTTCTGTCCATATAATACATGAACAACACTCCTGTGCAAGGTTGGGCACAGGTCTTAAGTTCGCCTATCTCAGAGATCAACCACAGATATGACACTGGACCCATGAATATCCCACACCTCTCCAGCTCCTCCCGCCTGCTTTTCACCCCAGCTGCATATTTGTATGATACTATTGTCAGTTTTAAATTTAATTATATACAACTCAACACACATAATCCTTACCCTGTCATTACCCCGTCTGGGTCCACCCACTCATCATAGACCCAAATCCACACGCCCCTCATAGCTGAAAGCAACCTGCCTCCTGCTGACTGGTTATGACAGTGGATGTAGTTAATGTATAACAGTGTGTGTGTGTGTGTGTGTGTGTGTGTGTGTGTGTGTGTGTGTGTGTGTGTGTGTGTGTGTGTGTGTGT
>CAAKHB010004056.1:16632-33101 GCA_901007665.1 Aeoliscus strigatus
GTGGAGATTTGTATGGCGTGTTAGTCACACCCTGTGTTATCAGCATCTCTGTGATGAGCATAAGCATAGCCTGGAGGGGGACTGCGCTATTGTCACAGATGGTACAATGTTAGGGACCCTGAGAGTGGTTTTGAGGTAGTGCTGCTCTCATCCCCTATCTCTCAGGTCCTCTCACCGTTCACATTGGCACCACTAAAGTTCCATCTTTGCTTATAGGCGGAGCCCGTCTCACCCTGAAGTCAGTGACCCATGTTACTGTCGTTTTAACCAGCCCACCAAATCTGGCAATCGGTGCTTCTCAGAAACCCACGCCTAATCCTGTTATCCTTTTCCTTCAACAACCTGGAAGGGACAAGGGGGTGGGATCCCAAATGTCAGGAGCCACGAGAAGCATGCACAGCCTGCCCCTATCACTGTGAAAGCGGGTTTAGCTGAAACACAATAGGTGTGTAATTTCAGGTTTTTGTTAATCCAAATCCAATCACATACATGACTGCAAGATCACAGAGAAACACAACAGGAGAAAGGGCCTCGGAGGTGGAGGTGTCGCTACCTCACATAAACAATCTTCACACAGCTGAAACACCATTATGACAGCCTGCTAACTAACCCTCAGCTAAGAGATTAGCTTGGCTCCCTGTCCTAGATTTCCAATGTAGGGATGACACGTGACTCCTCCTGAACCTAGAAGTTAACTGTAGAACTGTGCAGTAACATAGTGATGTCATTACAATGTTATAATAATCACTCTGTGGCACCTACAAAATGAATCAGTATCAAATGAAGGGCTTTTTCATCACACACACATAATTGTAGAACACCTCAAAATGTATAGTTTAGTTTTATCGTATAGTTTTATCTTTGTTCTTCTGAGACTCACCCTAGTACAACCGAAGATTTGTGATAGTTTGCAGATTTGTTTTTGCCTCTTGTTTTTGCAGATGATAAATGAAATTAATACATGCGTTTAATATTTGAAATTCCATAATGCATAATTCATCACTCTGCGGCGAATTAAAAGTAAGGCATAAATACGAAAGAGTCAGTAATCACCAGTACACAAATTCAGGACAAGCCAAAATGAATTTTTAACTGCTCAGGCCCATTGCTCTCTGTTCTATTTCATGTTTTGGGAGCTGTTGAATTAATGGTGCGCATCTTTGACCTCATTCTACCAAATGCAGTCTGAGAGTTTTCCTTTGAAGCTGATTTATAGGGAAAACATAAAACGTAATGCATCTATTCTGGACGTCTAATGAACGCAATACCTTAATACCAAGTAATGCTAATCCCTGCTTTCTCGCAACAGACAGACATGATCATTACCATCATCATAATCATTATTCATGTCAAGCAATTAATTTTGCTGGTATGTCGATTCTGACGACTTCATTAGCATGATGTTAAAACTGTTATCGGACTATTCAAAATCGAGCTGGTGGAATTCATCTGAAGCGCGTATGCTTTGATAAATTTCTTTATTATTTTTTTCTACTAATAACTCTGAAATCAAAACTGAAATCAAATAGTAGAATGAAACAAGATGTTAGCAAGAAGACAAAACATCTTCGAGTTACTAAATATACTGAAATAGAATGAAATGAAAAAAAAATAAATGAAATTCAAGAAATAATGAAAATATGTATATGTATATAGATGCTCATAGTCAAAGAGAGTGCTTTCTCCATACAAGGCAACATTTGACATCAATACATGACACACTATATGACTTTAAAGTGAACACGGCCAGAGGAGGCTGGTTGGGGTGGTGGTGGGTTCGGGGTGGACAACACTTAGGATTTGGATCATTCTACAAGTTTCCACAAATTGAGACTGTAATAGCAGAAGTTTTACATTTTAACTTGTCAAATATACTGTAATGTATCATGGCTGTGGTTTAACTCTGGTTAGGTTTCAGCTAAAAAAAACAAATGATAATTGCTAGGAAAAGATCAAGGTTGGTTAAAAAGAAAACACATTTGCTGGGCGCCAGACACATGATGGCCGGTGTGTTAATGGACAGTTAACTGCTGCAGTGGGACGTCTATTAACGTCTTCATCTGACGCCGAGGGTTACGACAAAGCTTCACTAGTTAAACACCTGGGAAGTGAGCAGGCACTGGTCCATACAAAAATGATATAAATATCATAGTATAATATTATGATAAATATTAAACCTGATCAATAACCCTCACTGCCTTCCTAGAAGGAATATTCTTGAAAAAGCAAAGCCATCAAATATGTTTCACCATATGAGCAAACAATGTGGAGGGGCGGACTGGTTGAGGTCTCTCAGTTAAAATATGACATGAACTGAAGGCAAGACAAACAACCTGACCAGCCTGTTTTCAGTTAGGGTAGATTTTTGTGGCCATTTATGCTGATTTTTCACACATGGTGAAATCTCTGAACTTAAAACTTTTAAAACAATGCAAAATAGCGGGCCTAGCAGAAATAATTGGAGCTTAATGTCAAAAAGATGATTTTATGCAATTTTGGTTCCATAACATGCAGATAAAATGCACTTGACCACATTATTAATAGACTTCCTCAGCTAAAAGACACATGGAACTCATATTATTCTTATAAAACCTCTGCTAAGTCGTTTGTATTAATGTTGACAGATATAATGTTGAGATGGCTCGAGCTTTAAAAGTTGAATTGCTGAATATTTAATTCATACAAGAATGTGTATTTAGAAGGCATATTGCAGACTAAAGCGGGAAGGTAACGCAAGAGGCTTCATTCTGAAAGGAATGTGCCATTAAGTATTTCCAGAATGGTGCTTATTACTGCACTGCAGAACATAGTGAATACCCTCCAATCACAGCGACTGGGGCAAAGCTCTCCTCAGGCCAACACCCATGAGCCTTTGATCTGCTGTAGATGAGGCAATGATGAGCGCGGGTGACAGCTAGCGATGAGGGAATTGTGTGTTCTGTAATTGTAAATGATTACCATTCTTATATACCATCCTTATAAAGCTACCACACTCTCTCTTTCATACTTTTTGTTGGGCTGAGCAGCTGGTTAAGGCCAAAAAAGAGCCTAATTCCACCAAATGGCGAGCGAGAGAGAAAAATCTGCCCACTATGGATATTTCCATCCAGAGAAATGAAATATTAAATGTGTTCATTATACCCTCAATTTGCAGTTATTTCTCAATGCACACGGCCATTTTCCCATTTTCCCCACTCTCTTATTGGCATGGTGTAAAGGGCCTTGAGAGAAATCTCTTTTTTATTATTTAAATCCATGCATGGGGGCTGAGCCAGGCGAATCATCTCACACGTCTGCAAGCCCACTCCCTAATTCTGATTGGCAGCTCGATACACACTTGACGGATGGAGAGGGTGATAATGCCTATGACAAAGAAAAAATATCTCCTCCCTGTTATGTTTTTTATTGGTAATGTGGAATGTGGAGTTTACACACTATAAAAGTAGCCCCGATAATTGGAAGTGGCAATGGGCTGTGTCCGTGAGGGTGTAGGGCTGTCAGTGCAGCGATGTAAATTTCTTTGACATGTTTTTGTCTAGCTAAAACTTTAATGTCGTGGGTGTGACCAATTGGATGCAAATGTTGTTTTCATCCCTCGCCGATGAGATGACCTCTGTCATTTCCCTGGGGAAATCAAGCTTTTAAAACTATTTGATAGCTGTAACTCCACACACACACACACGCACACACGCACACACACACACACACACACACACACACACACACGTATATATATATATATATATATAATTTTTTTTTTTCACTACTGTAGCATCAACACTCATATCATTGCACAACTCCTCACCCTTGTTGTTTAACATTCAACAAATGGCTCAAATAGGTTCAACCCAACTTTTAAAGCGTAGTGTGTACGTAAAGTGTACAAACTTTTGAACACAGCAGCTTCTCTGTCACAACCTTTGACAGGAAAGAAAGCAAAGCCAAAGAATATTCCAGGCTCTGTAGCATGCATGTACACTCCCCTAAAACACATAAACACACACACACATGCACGCTATGTAATATCTATGAACCATAGAAATGACACGTTATGTTATACACGTGTGTATGTGTGTGCATGTATGAGTATACGTGTGCTTGTGTACGTGCGTGTCATGTGGATAATGCTGCATGCGAAGGAAGCTTTAATATAGGTCTGAAATAACAGGCTCTTTTGTACATTGTGAGGCAGCCGGCATCTGAGACCAATAAAATAGTGGCCCTTGGGTCACCGCTCGAAGGATGAAGGAAGAAGATATAATCATACACAGAGGACACAACACCTTTTTTGTGCTTTCTCCACATATTTGGGTACGGAGAGCGCGGGTCTTTCATGAGTTTAATATTTTTGCAGGCTGACCTTTTGTCACTAATAGAGTGGCTCACCAATAAGCGTATATTGTATCTTTAGGGGGTGCAGCCATATTAGTGCAGCAATTGGCTGTCGAAGGAAGAGGAAGACTAGCTGCATGAAAGACACATGGTGTTACGGCGGATACAGACAGGAAACACGTGTGTGTGCTTATGGGCAAAGATGTCTGTGTGCATGTGTGTATGCCTTTCTTTGCACTATATCTCATAATGACATTTGGAATGTATCTGGAAAATGGAGTGTAAGCCAAGGAGGTTGACAGTCAGAAACCACAAGCTGGAGTTAAGCCTCAGCATTGCAGTGAAGCATATGCTAAATCCATGTCATGCCCAACTCCAAAGATCTAGCAGCAGTGATTGACTAAATCCTTAAGATAAACATTGAGGCAAAACAATTTGAGGTTTTTTGAGACAATTTGTGCGATAAAACTGTTTTTCATTTTGCTGAAATTAACTGGGCTTGGTTTCTTTTTTCTGTATCCGTGCCAGGCTATCTTAGGGACATCTGATCATCCTCTATTAGGCCTACATGAGGATGCGCCCCTGACTGACATTCTGCAGGTTTCAATATCCCTCTCTGTTAATGTTGTAATGGAGTCATAAACTGCCACCTCCAGCCAGTCTGGACAGCAGTGTGACTGGTGAATACAGATTGTAGTCTGTGCTACTAGCACCTGTTGTAAGAGACTGCAGCAGTCTGAGACAAGATCTTTATCCTCTGTCTCCCCAGCAATCATTACAGCCAGCTTACCGGGTTATTATGGCACAACCTTCTCACGTTTACACTCACTGCCAGGTAACCTTGTGGGTGTATTCATCATTTGTGTCTTGATGTTATTTTCTTCAACCTATTTCAGCCCCTAGGTTGCAAAGACAACTTCTCTTTATTTAGGCTCGGTAATAATTAAAGTAGACGGATTGTTTGATTTCCACCTTGATAACACCTTCAGAATGTTGTCAGAGAATGTAAACACGTACCCCCTCATAGCTTGGCTCCTTTCATTTGAATCATTTGTTCCTGTGAAAACCTGGTTGTTCAGTTGTTTGTATGTGTTTGTGTCTGTGTGTGACTTTGGGGGTGCTGTGGTCGTGTATGTGTGTGTGTGTGTGTGTTTCTCTCTCTCCTACTGTGTGCATGTGTTGCATTGGGGTTATTTTTTTTTTCTTTTTTTATTTTGATCTTAGTGGGGAGACGTGTTGCCCTGGGCTGTGAGGCTCATTAGGTATGCACTCCTCTGAATGCAAAAGTATTTGTTAAACCACATGACAAGAATACCTTTCTGCTGCAACAGATGTGCCGTAATTAGAGAGGGCTTAAGTTGTCTTAGAGCTGTGTGGAAAGTCATCACCAGCTGATAAGTTTACAGCAGTGCCCTACCCCTCCCGTTTGCATACACATGCGAGCACAGTCACACACACACATTATGTGCTAAGCCAATCAGGCAAGCAAATGCCACACAGACACACACACACACACACACACACACACACACACACACACACACACACACACCTAACAAAGGAATGGCAAATAACGCTTAAGACACTGAAGTTTATGGTGCTGTTAAAAAAAAGGACTCTCCAAATATGTATAGGAAACTGACACACTTGTGAAAAAAATGCATTATTTGTATGAATAACTCTAAATAAATTATTCTTCACAAAGTGTACACAGGGAAGACGCTGACATTCTCTTTTCAGTGATGGTAATATTAACTGTGATTGTCTCCTCCGGTTAAAAATATAACCCCTGATGTGGTTCCTACTGACTATATTTATTGTAAGCAATTTATGGCTGAAATGATATGTTAGCGTAGAGTTCAGGTCTTTGGTCCCAGAGATAATGCTGGCAACTGATCACAGTTATAATCCATTCTGCAGTAAATCAGAAAGATAATGGTCTATTTGTCAGCATGGGAGCCTCCATGAAGCTATTAACACCTTTTGTTGTTCTCCTCCTGTTCTCCAAATGTGCTGGGCAGTTCAAAAAGGCAAGTGTGGCAATCTGTTAGCGTTGTCTCGACTCTTCCCCCCACCCCCAGTTCCAAGCCAAGCACACATGCTGCCAGAGAGACACACATCTATGAGGAAACATAAATCCTATATTTTTTTCCAGATCTGGCATCTTGTGTCCAGATCCAGTCGTGACGTGTTGCAATGG
This sequence comes from Aeoliscus strigatus, assembly GCA_901007665.1. Classification (NCBI taxonomy): domain Eukaryota; kingdom Metazoa; phylum Chordata; class Actinopteri; order Syngnathiformes; family Centriscidae; genus Aeoliscus; species Aeoliscus strigatus. The sequence goes on from CAAKHB010004056.1 coordinate 23,165, forward strand.
ATTCCAATTAACATCTGACACCCAAATGTATTTCAGATGCCTCTGAAGACACCACTTCCCTATTCATAGAGACGTGATGAAAGGGTCAAGTGCTAAACAGAGCCTTCACGGTTCGGAAGCACTGCCATATTTGTAGTTCAATATGCAGTGCCTTCTAGACTGAGAACACTTGTGCTCCTAAAACTGAACATTCAAACTGGAGCTGTTGTAAGTTTTATTGTCAGTATTATGAAATATTGTGAAATCAAAATTCAAAAGCTCTTGCTCTTCCCCCTTTTCACATCTGAAATACTCTTACCTGTTCATTTCTATGTGAGAAACATTGGATGGACATCCTGCACACACATTTAACTATTCTCAGAAATCTTTATAATCGTTTCAGAGGACTTCAGTTGGCAGCGTCGCACATCTCTTCTTCAACAATCAGACCCAATCTATCTTAGTCTTTGTCAATCCCATTCTGCCTCTCTTTCTACCCTTTCATACCGTCTTCCTCCTTTCTCCTCCTCCTTACCCCCCACCTGCTTCACAAGCATCAACCCCCCCCTTTCTCCGATAGCAGGAGCCCCCAGTGACTCCCTCCCTCACATCCCTTTTCTCACTTTCCTCCTTCTCTTTCTGCCTCTCCTGTGTCTGTTGCCTTTGGCAAATTGGCAAATTGTGTTTTACTAACGTGGGTACATGTGTTAAGTGGGGATCAATTGTTTGTTTAACAGGGTGCCTCCATTAGACTGGGAGGGTGTAATTAGTGGTGAGGCCTTTCCTTAATACAGGCGGTGTTCGGTGGGGAGGAGGGCGAACAGTCTGTCCAATCAATGTCAAATCTCAAAGAAGAATTGCTGCCGTTTGGTTTAGGGAAATTAAATTTATGATAAATCTCATTGGAGGGGTGGTGGCTCAGCATAGAGCAAACATGTCCTCAGCATCTTAATGTGTATCCTTGGTTGCTAGCCTAAAGCCAAAATCCAGTATCCATAATGAACCTGCACAGGGCATTTATAAAAGCCCCATAATATTTGATTATTCCCATTGCCGTTTTACTGGTTTCCTTTGTTCAGATCCAAAGGGGTTCTTTGAAACACCTCACCCCGACGGGGGGCCAGGCTGCCTACACTTGCCAGCGAGACAGATCAGCAAGCAATGCCAAAAAAATTGCCGAGAAGCCCAGAACAGGGAAACAAAGCAAATGTTACCTCCCCACTACTCCCTCTTGTCCCCCCGCCCGTCTTTTTCTACATAACAATTACACAATGCAGATATAGTTGCAGCACACATATATTGATGAGATGTGCATGAGGACACAGTGTTTGTCTAAGCCAAATGTCAGTCAAATATATGACCTGCAAATGGATTTTTTATTAACCAAGGTCTGTATGTACTATTTGACAAAAAACAAACAAGCTGATATGATCTGTATCTGTATGCTTATGATGAATACAAAGCAAACAGATGTGTGTGTGTGTGTGTGTCAAATTGCCTCAGGACACATGACGACCTATCAGCAGCTCTGCTTGAGAGGATGTCAGTACCCCTGTGGCATGTCATTTAACAGACTTATGGAGAGACTTGAGAGGCTCCATATCATTGGGATGAATGTTGTGTATGTGGGATTCTCACAAATACTTCACAGCTTTGCAGTCGTGAATTATCGCTGCAAATCAGTGAGAATGCACAATAACTCATTTTCTGGTTACTTTTTCTTTTTTTTTTCTTCTGTACAATATTTTCATGCTGCATTCCACTGCACAATAATCCATCAAGAAATGGACAGTTGACAAATGTAGTGCTTTGTGTTGTGTTGTTGGTTTTGCAGTTTATGAACGTTGTGAAGACTCCCACAGAGGTCATTAATGGGCTCTTGCTAATGATTAGTTATATTATGCACAAAGATGGTATCTCTACAACCATCAAAAAAATATGTACATTTATCTTAAGGTTCGCTAATGAAAGACAAACAAAATATGTACCAAGCTGTGTGTGCGTGTGTGTGTGTGTGTGTGTGTGTGTGTGTGTGTGTGTGTGTGTGTGTGTGTTTGTGTGTTTGTTCATTGACAAATTGACTAATGTGATTTTTCTGTTTCAAATTTCACACTCCAATGCAATCGGGCAACATATTGTCAGAGAGATGAGGTAACCTTCCTTTTTTCTGTGAAGAAAAAAAAAGAAGAAATGCTTACTTCTTTTCAGAACAGCTCCATTTCCATCAGTCTCAGTTGTAACTCTCACCTATATTCAGGATTTTGGATAGAGATTAGATAGATTGCACTGTGATCCAGGAATCAGTTCTTCCAAGTGACTGACCACAAACTTTCTCGAATACAACAGTGGATGCTAGAGGCTAACTGGATAACTGGGTGTGTTCTGAGTGTGCGTGCTGTGCAAAGTTCCAACAGACATTCCTGCTGACATCAGCCTGGCAAAGGAAACTATTGTCCTTGCCCCTGATTTCACACACCAGCTTCATGATGAATGGTTAACCAACTTGTCTCTGACACCAAACCAGCAAACAGACTGCTCATATTGCCAGCATCAGAAAGAAAGTGCATGGATATCAAGTATAATTGAACACAGGCAGTGAATATAATCCACATTGTGGTCAATCTCATGCAAAATGTCAGTATACAAGAAATATCCACAGAGAAATTCAGATAAAAATGCGCACACATAAACATCTCACACACTCTTGGTACTCACTATAGTTGAACAGAGTTTACTTGGTGATAAATTTCTGATAATTTCTTACAATGAATCAGCAATTTTGTAGATAAATTGCCCCACTGCAATTTGTCTAAATGAGAACCTTTGCCAAAATGACATTTCCATAGGACTCACAAACCTAGTCTTACTTCCATCACATTACCAATCTAAATAGCCCAACTATTCTCCAACTAAGCAATAAGTGGCAGAGTGACATTTGAGTGGGGCCACCCCTTCTCATCCATTGTCGCAGCTTTTGAAGTCCCTTTTCAGGTCATTAAGCTCCATTTCCCATTCACAGAAAGCTTGTGTGGCGGCCGTTTGAGCGCAACAATGGGCCCTAATGACTTAACGCTTCTGTTTTCATTCTCCACCTCTCAGCCACCCCGCCTCCTGCCTCACCCCCTCTACCTCTTTACCCACTTTTCCATTCGCCCCCACAATCGTCCTCTTCACCTCATTAATGGTGGCTTGCACCCCTCATTTGGCTGCCCACGTTTTTTATGGGGTATTGTAATGAGCTGCAGCTGTGGGCTGAAATCTGGGTGTAATGTTAACCCAGGCAGAGCAGGGTGACCCAGCGGAGCAGAGGTCAACACATTGTGGCAGTGCCAGGCCTAGGTTCTATTTGAGGCTATAAAAGCTATTTTCAAAGCTATATGGCTCATACACCAGAGCTCCTCACACACATCCTTACTTTGGCCTAGGTGTGTTTCAGCACCACAAATTGGTCTGGAGTATGAACTACAGCATGTCGATGCATTTTCGCAGATGCATTCGGATGCAAATTTTCTGTACTTTTTTTTTTTGTTTTTTTTATTGTTTTCCTACATGTGAACAGGGCCTTTAGATGGACTTTCCAACAACTTTTGTTTCTGCACTTGGAGCCTTCTGACTATCTTTTCCCTCTTTGTCTGTGACAAAAAGTCACAGGCAAGTTCACCATCGCCCCAAACATTTTTACATATTTTTGTCACATATAATATGTAAACCCACTCAAGTCAAGGTACTACAAGAGGTACTAAATTGTAATGGTAAACAATGTGTCTGGTACCAAACCAAATACAGTCAAATAGAGCTGGAACTGTATCACGGAAACGTGACTAAATTCACATTCACATCATTCACTAGTGTGTCTATCAGTCAGATACTGGCGAAATGCAGCATCATAAACATACTTATTCTTGCACGTAATTTGTACTGGAAAGTAGGAATGCACATAAACACCCATCATGAGTGAATAATATATTTTCTCATGGAGAGATATATTTGCTCATGTCATCAAAAAGCTTATGTATAGTGGCCTTTCTCAAACAGAGCAGGTCAGGTCAGATAGTTCATTCTGTTTGCAGTGCGAGTGGCCGGCAAACCAGTTACTTGATCTTAAAAAAAATAAAGAAAGCACAAAGCCAATCAAACTGACCCCTGTCAGTCTCTCTCACTGCAACTGGCATAATCTTAATTGAATCAACCCTACTGAACGATGTTGACACTGAGAGATTGCACAAACCTGGGAGGCCTTGGCAGGCCGAGGGAAGTGCTGGTTAAAAAAAACAAAAAACAACAACTGTGCCCCACCTATTCATTAATTTGTGCCCCTGTGCCATCTACCCCAATTCTTACTGTCTCTGTGAGATAATGCTTCCCCTCCCACCTGACTACAGCCAACTGGATGACACCGTGGCCCTGGATGACACACACACACACACACACACACACACACACACACACACACAAATGCATACACTGTCTCTCTCGCCCCACTTACATGAGAAGAAACCACATCCAGGTGAGTTTGGTTGTTGAACTTGAAATGTTGTATATATATGTGTGTATACGCTATATACTGTATATGAATGAACTGTGCTATTAGTTTAATGGCATGTGTGTTTTCATGGGAGCCATTGATTGTCTGAGTCATTCCCATGGGCTCCATCCATCACGACACTCTCTATTATATATTTATTGGCACCCAGTTGTAACATGTCTACACCTTTCAGAGTCACTAATAATCACTCTATATCAAGGAACATATGATATAATTGTACCTGGTACATGGTGCTCGTGTTGGTACCTAAAATGTGAAGTCAACAAACCCCCGGCCTCTGATTAGTCACTAAAGAGAGAGGGATGTCCCAAGCTCTACCATCAAGACATCAATGTACCGTCAGTTTTTTAATACTTCTAATAGCGATAAAGCAACCGTTCTTTATTCCTCGACTCATGCTTATTTACCATGGTTGATGTGTGCCAAAAACAACACGATGGTCCACCAGTCAGGTATAGACGTGTGTGTTTGGTGGCTGGTAGGAATGTTCAGAAAGTGCTGGACATGATGACAGCACAAAAGTCAAGTGAGTTTTGTCTCTGGGATTGTATCCTGCACTGTCTCTCTACTCTTGCTTTGTCCATGACAAAAAGTCACAAACCAAGTAGCAATTGTACCATCATCTCCATTTCCTACATGTCTTTCTGTCTATATAGCAGTGTCACAGCAGTTTTGCGCAGCCATTTCTGTGATGTCCCCTCTCACATCAAAGAGGTGCTGAGTCATAATGAAAAACAACGTGTCTGGTAACAAGGTAACGAGTAGAGTCGTGTAGAGATCTAATTGTAACGTAGAAATACAGCATTAGTTCAAGCGTGGCTACATCTGCATATGAAAAGCAGGCTGCTCCGTACAGGTGGCATGAGATAAGAGCGCTTATCTAGATAAAGGACCTTAGTACAGGCCTTCCACATTAGTTCTGAGGCATGGGAGGGGGTACATGCTAATACCCAGGTCCCTCTATCCACTCTCAGATGAAATTCCAAGGATACGTCCTGGTTTTTAGTAAACCATTGTAAACAAGGTCAGGGCACTGTGCCATATGGAACATATCAAAACGTGTCACGGGCAGCTTGGGCTCAGCTGCTGAAAGAAGGCTAGTGGGAGTAAGGCCACTGTAGTGTGTGCTATCATTTGATCAAGTCTGTTTCAGCCACCATGTAGTGCCCATGTGCTAGATAAGATGAGAGAAGCCAGATTCTGCCTCGGGGCAATTGTCATACATTATGCATGTGGGTCTTATTCATATAATTATTGATAACGCTTTTTACATTGGTGATAATTCATACATTAATCATTGCAGTAAGTAATGTCCTTGCATAAAAGACACTTTTGTTAATGTGAAGCCGTTCACAGAGTCTGAGTTCCCAGCAGCTTGTGACATAGTTACTGTAAAGTAGAGCTTCTCTTTTACCCATTCAGATTTCAACTCATACACAGTGGAACAACAGCAATGTAAGGATGCTCAGGCTATATTAGCATATGACCCGCTCTACATCCTGAGCCACAGCTGCACTTTACATCCATGAATTATTAGAGGGCAGAGACTGAAGGACACCCTGGAGTACCACTGATGACAGACCGTCTCTGTGGTCCGGTTTAGACCTGGGCCCAGATCATTTGGTAATTTGATCACAACTGGGCATTGAGTGACTAATTTAGACTAATTTGTGTGAATTTCTCTTGGTGATTAATCAAATATCTGTCTATCAGTATTGCTATGTAAGCACTGTTACAGGCATGATGTCTTGTCATAATTCTAACACATTTCATTTTCTCCAGTAGGGTGAAAGGGACAACAACTTCCAATTTCATTTGTTTTTACATACCAACCTGTGATGAGCTTCAACAGTGGGATATGTTCTGATAAAGCTAAGCATGCTAAGCTAAGAAAGCTTATTCAAGCTGGCGCTTGGTCTGTAAACAGTGGAATGAGATAAAACAGAAACAGAAACGCAGTCAGAATACAGAAAACGCGTCAGAGTTTTCAGAAAACAGTTTTCTTTTTATTTAGTTTTGATCTTCATTCGACAAACTGTAAATCTAGCGCATTTCCAAAGCTGGGCTTCACTGTCTCCACGGCTCGTGAAAGCTGCTGACCTTTAAGTCAAGTATTTAGTGAATCAACATTATCATTCCAAGCTCCTTTGCCCCAGCTGAAATATAACCCTCTCTCAGGACTGAGGCTTTCTGGGATGTTTCCAGTCTTGCCGCCAGCGGGGCTCATCCAGGGACTGCTGGAGCCAACACGGCGATCCAGTTACTCTTCAGTGTGTTGCATTACAAAAAGAGCACATTGGGTTCCGCTAATCAGCTGTAATGTTATTGCCATCGATAAAATGTGTGAAACATCATTCTTGAGAGATATTCCTCAAGTCATTTAGCTTCCTAATTGACTTTTAAAGCAGTCTGCACCATGGAATGATACCACACACCAGGTGGGCTTTGTGTGTGTTGATGTGATAGGATAGTGTGAGCGATCAAGACACAATGGTGATGGGAGGTGGAGGAGGATATCTTCCAGTTCCCCAAAATTGGTGCTTGCACCCACACTCACTCCACATGCAAGTTTAAAACAAATAATGCCGAAAGCTTCTCTGCTAAGCTGAGGAGGCAGCATATTGATTTTGTCTGAGATGAGGTCTCTGAAACCTCATTTACTCCAGTTGTCATCATGGCCGAACGTTAGTGTCTGACAAGCTGCACCCCAACCCCGACCCCACGCCCCCTCCCCCAAACACACACACACACACACACACACACACACACAGAGACACACACACACTCCCACCCACCCATATCTCCACTGGTGGCCATCTTGTAAACTGTTGAGGGATGCTAATGTGCATGAGCATTAACACTGGCTTCTCCCAGTAACACTGTTGACAGAGTGCTTGATTGATAAGTTGTGTTCGGTCAGATAATAGCCCGTTTTACACAGATTCCTTAGCACTGCTGTCATACAAATTTGCATGTTTACACTGAAGTAAACAAAGATGGTATAATGCTGTAATATTACATCGGTAGTGAGTCACAAACAAAGGCGTGATGTGCAACAGCATTAGCAAAGTGAAACTCTGCAAATGGTTTAATTTCAGAAAGCCCATCAATGCCACATTCCCCCACAGAACACAGCGGAGTAAAACAGCAGCATTTGTAACTAGATTGTGTGAGAGAGGTTTATGTAGCTGCTGTAGAACTATTGTGCTGAGGAAATAAAGCCCCGTATTTAAGCTCTGATCTGGTCTTATTAGGTTACAGAGCAAACACAGACGGATGTCCCGGGTGGACCTGCTGCTACATCTTGGCTTGTGGTCAGAAACATAGCACTCCTATGCCCAGAGCACTTTGGCTATTTGATGAGCTATGAAGTTTCCGTACGTCGTAATCTGCAGTGATGGATTATTGGATACACTATTCAATGATGAATAGATACCACTGAATTAATAGCTATCAACTGAATTTCATTTTGCCAGGGGACATGTAGTATCATACTTTTTTTAATCAAACCAAACAGGGTACATTGTGTGCGTAAGCTTTTGGCTTAAAGCACCCCCTGCTTAGTTTCAAAAGAAAGCCGGATAGACAACAGAAAGCATATGAAGTGACTCACACTTTCACAGTAAAATCCTCCTTAAAACAAACCCACACAATTACACTTCTCTCAGCCAGAGGGCAGATATTTCTATGTATACATAAATGGCAGCTGGGATTCTTTTTCATTAAACAGTGAAATTATGCACAAAGACGCAATTCTACGTAATTAAACTAATTAAAGAACATCATTAATAAAATATCAGTGATGCCAGCTGTTTACAGTGTGCGGTGGGGCCTGGGGACGAGAGGAGATGGGATGGAGACAGACATTGTGTTTTTTAATATGTGCTTTTAAGGGTACCCTGTGGTGGAGGGGTCTCTCCAGAGATGGGGGGCCCTTCCTTGCATTCTCCATGGAGAAAACAACAGTAATACCAACAGCGGATTCAATTGTCAAATGTGAGAAAAAAAAGAAAAAAATGTGCTATTAATATGGATGGAAAAAATATTTGTATTTTTACCTGTATAAATGATTTGCATACATCCTTACATAGTATTAATACATAGAAAAAATGTACTGACAAAGTTCAACATCAATGCCACTGACGATCATTATCTTTAAATTGTGGTATCGTGTGCACATGTTGTGTGATGTCACTTACAGTGGGAATGGACCTTTTATACCCTAATAAATGAGAGATGACTTCAGTGATTGTCGACATGCTGGTAAGGGAGCAATGGACGTAGTGAAATAGAGCCCAATTAATAATGCATTTGTGTCTGACTGTCTGGCCCCAAGGACAGAACTGCTGAAAAATGGAGGTCATATGTCCTCTTCATGTGGTCAGTGATCCCCCTGCAACACCCACCCAGAGTTCAATGTCCAGCACCCTGAACTGTGACATGGCACCCATACCCATCCATTACAAGTGCAACTAATTGTATTTAAATACCTGGAGGTACAGTATATCATACATCTTTAAACGTACATGCTATGTTGGCTCACGGAGTAAATGTATCCATCTTTGTTTCATCCACGCACCACAGACCGGGGCGTGTGCAATGTTGTTTCTGTGTGTGCTTGTGTGACGGATGGTCGTGGAGGTGACCTCTCTTAAGAGCAGTCACTGGCGAGGGCCTGCCTGTGACCCCTGGCCACTTAGGCACATTAATCACATCCCTCTCCTTCTTGCTTTTATCAGCCTTGCTGAAAGCTACTGTCCAGCCTCAACCCCCCTCCCCCTCCCCAATTCATAGCCTCTTTGCTTTAGCCATTCATAAGGCTCTCATCAACTTCAGACCACAGGTATCACTCCATCACTACACATTTATCAGGAGCTGCACTTATCAGCCAGCAGCGCCTGAATATGGAAATGGGATCCCTGCCACTGATAAGGGTGGCGTGGATTATCCCTGGCTCTCCTTCATCAGATAGCCATTGAGGAACGGTTATAGGCCGGAACATTCCGCCATTGTTTTGCTGCTGCAGTGATGATTGAAGAAGAGCTAAAAGGTAACGTGTGTGTGTGTGTGTGTGTGTGTGTGTGTGGGGGGGGGTTACACCGTAAAAAAAAAAAAAAAGGATGTATTTGTGATTTGTGTCATTTAGACGCACAGACTTTGTGTGTGTGTGTGTGTGTGTGTGTTGGGGTGTCTTTTATGGGACTCCTGAAGTTACCAACTCTGCATGCAGACAGACAGACAGACACACACACACACACACACACACACACACACACACACACACACACACATGCAAACATCAAGACAAGTGCACACATTCATTTGCATTCATATGATCACACACAATTCATACAGCAAGCCTTTGTATACACACTATAAGCATATATTCAGTAACACAAACACAGACGTACA